>JAYDZG010000018.1:5236065-5248227 GCA_034509265.1 Microcambeva bendego | reverse complement strand
TCAACGTTATTATTTAAGCTTGTGGTATTTATCCTGCCCGCCCTCTTGTGGTAAAGTTTGGCATAGCATAATGTGTTATTTTCAACAATACTACTACTACTACTACTAATAACAATAATAATAATAATATTAATAATAATAATAATAATAATAATAATAACATAAATGTTGATTTACATCAACACTTGGCATAAGGTAGGAGTACCCTGTACAGGATGGCAATCCATTGGAGGGCCTGGACAATGGTTACAAGAACACAAAAGGAACATGTATAACATCATTATCTTGTAAAGCTTGATAGTCATTCCATGTCTAACACCATCACATAATTACAGAAAACATATCCAGTACTTCCCAATAGTTTACCTGAGTATACCTGCATATGTTAAAATAATTTATAGTTGGAAAAACTGTTAGATCAACTGTGCATTAGCATTTAAAGGGTCATTAGCACAATGTAAAAGAATTTGGTTTGTAGAATGTTCCTTTAATTACCCTTATTTGTATATTTATTAATTTTATTATGCAATTCAAAAAAATATCTTTCTTTTTCTCTTATGGAGATCTTTAATGAATCACTTTAAATACCAGTAGTTCTTTTTTTCCATAAACCCTGCATTGTAAATTTACATTAGGTAAATTTGACCGCATTTGCATTTTTTCTACAAACAAGTTTAAGTACAAAAAACATTCACGACACCAAAACCTCTCAATAAAACTCTCAAACTCTCAGAGTTAATCCTATAGATGTTGGCTATTATAAACAGTGTGTGCAAACCTAATGTTTAATTTATTTAAGAATTACTCTTTAAACCTTTTACAGACAGAATTATTTAACAGAACTTGTAGGCATTTGGCAGTGGTAGTGTTTTACTGGAACGTGATTAAATATTGGGGGTAGGCATGCACATCATGAAAGATCACAAACATACTTGGACGTCTAGGGTTATCAGTGACACTGTCATACAAGTCTGATGTTGAGGAGTTTTTAGCTGGTGGCGCAAGAAGTCCTTGTTTCCCCAGAGTGAAATCGCCAACCAACACTTGAGACAAATACATGCGTTTATGACCCAGATTATCTGGCTTGGCATAGCCTTGGGCTGAGTAACTTGGATCAACAGCAAAATAAACACCATTCCCATACATGGCTCCTAGAGGGGGTGACAAAACATGAGTATGCATGTTTAAAAAGTACTGCTTTAATACTGGCATTTTACCAATTTATTTTTAGCTATAAAGTTATTTTTAACTATAAAATGGTTTAGAAATAAATTGCACCTACCGTGCATTCCAGCAAAGCTGCGATTAAAACCTCGGTCGTTGATCTTATCTATATTCTGAGACCCGGTGCCATGGAAAAGCATCTTCTCATTGTTCTGGTGCTTGTTCTTTTTCTCCAGGTATGACTTCTGATTCATGTAGTTCTTCCACAAAGTTTCATTCTGGATTCTCTCAATCTAAGGATTTTAATAAATAAAAGTTAATTCTCCATCAAAGCAATATTGAGGAGTCACGTGTGGTAGATGTTTATAGTCTCAGTAGTTTAGGGAGCATGTTCTAGTGTTTCAGATCACAGACCTATTGGATGCTAATCTGATTACTGTGCCTAGGTTTAGGTCATCCACCATGGGCTGCAGATGGTTTTCTCGGCCTTTGACACTGCACTCTATTTCTTGCCTTTCTGAAATAAAGACATCTCCAAAGACCCATGTCTTCTCACAATATTAGCATTCTTCTTCTTGATCGTGTATGTTTAACCTATCTGCACACAATTTTGTTTTGTTTGGTTAAACCAACCTCGAGTTTGGTTAAAGATGCTATAAAAATTTAACTATTGTTATTCCGACACCACCACATAAGAAACAAAGTAAGAACTGCTGCATACATGTAACACTATCTAAAACCTGATGAGAGGTAATAAAGGAAGAGTTACACTTAGGTCCATCCTCAGTATGAAACAATGAATAAATAAAACAATAACATAAAGGTGCAAGTGAGTTGAATTCAATAAAAAACAAAGATAAACATTAAATGATTTTACATTAAACTTACAGATAGGATTTTTGATGTCAGCCCAGTTTTTCTGAACTCATTTTCCACAGATGTATATTCCTGTGTGCCTTGAAGAATTGGAACCTTTATAATCAAATTTCCTCTCATGTCATCCCAGTTTTTAGGCAAAGTTTCTTCTATAAAATAAAGCAAATAATCACATTAATAAATGTTAACATTTAAAAATGTTGAATTATATATAATATAAATAATATAGCAAAAGCCTCATTATAAAAATGCAAAACCTCAAGTGGGAGAACTAAAAGGCAATAAAATAAGAACATCTTATTATTTCTTCTCACGAATCTTTATTTAACTAAGAAAAGTAAGAATACTGTTTACAGTAACAATTTAACTTTTAAATCAAGTCAGGGAATCATGATTGGGAAAATGAAATATCTGGATGGTCTTTGTAAGCAATAAAATGTCTTAGCTTATAACTGAGCAGAAAAAAATAGAAAAATCAGTCTGAAGCCCAAATTCTATTACTTTTCCTGTCACAGCTTTTTGCAGGTATCCAATTCTAAAGGTGTTTGTATTTACAAGATCTAACCCCACTGATCTGTAAATATTTTTAATTTTGTCAAAGTTTCAAGAAAACTAAGAAATCACAGATTTTTTATTGCATTTTATAAAATGTCGCAACTATTCTGCAGTTTGAAGTAATAAATTGGATTTACTTAAGGTGTATTATCGTACCTGCAGGTGTAGCCCTGTTCAATGTAATCTTTCTTTGCCCTGCAATTGCCACATTTTTCTCTACCAAGGCTTTAAATGGTGTATTATTGATGAAGATGTCGACACTCTTTTTCAAGTTGTATGCTTCCTCCAGATCATAGTTGGTTAAAATGTCAAAAGCCACAAAGTTCCTACTTTTGTCTTCATACTGCCACTCCACTCGGCTGCTAAGAGCAATAGCGGCACGTTTCCGTATTATCTGTTTCTCCACTTTGCGGATCATGTCACGAACGCGACTCTCAGCCTTTACCACATCTCGTGTTAAGCCCTCCATGGTGATCTCTGGCTCTGGGCCTGTTTTTGTAGAGTAGATGCTAACTGTAAGCTCCTTCTGCAGCCCATGCAGCACTTCTGCATCCTCTGGGGTAAAATAGTTAATGACTGAGTCCTGGATGGTCGAGCTTATGTGTTCTCTTAAGATCATGCCGTTGATAAGCTTCCGTGCATCACTCAGATCCTCTTTGGATTCTCCACACAGCTGAAACACTACAGGCTCAAAATCTTTGCTCACAATCACAAATTCTTCGTCCTTTGCACTTAGTTCTGTACCACCACTCCCAAACATGCCGGCAAGAGTGTTAAATTTACCTAAACAATGTTTAAAAACAATAATTAGAGTAACTGATTTATTACATATTTAGTAGCTTTTTTTATTTCATTTTCAAACTCACCTTTTACCCATCCTAACATACCACCACTATTATCTACACCCTTCTGCTGCTTTGTCACCATGCACTGGTAGAAATCAGCTACCATGGGCGCTTGGAATATCAAGAACTTCACACTTTGCAAAACTGTTCCTTTTTTCTTTTTCACAAAGTCAATTACAGCATCAATCATTGCGTCAGCAACAGCAGAGGGACTGGCTCCGCCTTGACCTGTGAATTTAAACAATGAATAAGAACAATAAACTCACATAGAGTATTTAAAGCATTTAAATCCCCAATAAAGGAGAAACGTATTTACAATAAAATAAAAATGCTGTACCTGTGCCAAGTGCTGGAAATGCAACTGAGGAAAACTTTTGTTCCTCGCAAAGCTTTAAAACTGAGTAAACAACATTATTGATTTCAGCAGGTGAACTTCGGCCAATGACATGAATTATGTGCTTGCATGGGAGCTGGCCTGGTGTGGTTGTAATCATTTCCTGTTGCTGTTGTGATGCTGCCACTGTAAATAATAAAGAGATTCAAGACATTTAAATGATATTACATGCAACATCACCAGAAAAAAAAGTTACATTAAGAAAGTTTACACACCGATCTGTGCACATTCCAGTTCCACTGTTGTACCAGCACCATTCAAAATGGCCTGTGAGACCCCTGCATAAAACAAAAAATGTACTAGAACAAAACCGCTCTGACCTCTTGAGACATGGATTCCCAAAGATCTCTCAGGGTATCATGTATCTGGTGTAAGTGTGTAACCAGAAGGAATATTTATAGTATATATTTTACCATTTGGTAGTGTAACACCTGTTTACCTGATTTCAAGTTGAAATTCTGATTGGATGAATTAACAATCGCATCACAGCTCTCTCGGGTAATATCACCTGATGAAACCTCCAGGATCAGATGCCCAATCTGCATTCTGTGGACTCCGAGATTAGGTGTAGAAACCACTCCTAAGAGTCCTGAAAAAACATTCAATATAACTGTATTAATATTACAAATCTAAAACATGTCTTTCTGTGAAGACTGATAGATACGGAGTAAAAAACTGTTATATATTTTAACAGAGAAAATGAGACAAATAAATTGAAATGTAATTAAATTTAACATAAGGGAAAAAAGACAATGAGCACTTAGGTGGTCCAATACTTAATTATGCTCTCCCTCTACCAATTGGATCCAGGGTTCCAATCTCCAGCAGAGCAATTCACACCGCTTCCTCACTTAATGGTTATCCCAGCATCCAGTTCTGTTAAAATGACACAAATGTATGTTTTGATGAACAGCTGGAGAAAAGCTCACCAGTAGACTGTGTAGATGTCGCAGCTGGTGTTTGTCTAGCTGAATGCTGCTGAACGACATGTGTTCTTGTTGTGATGGGATGCTGCCACCCACCTTTGAAGCTCTTAATGAAGCACTATTGAAAACAAAAAACTATTACAGGTCAAACAAAAATAACTGAAACCTTTATAAGAGGCATCAAGCCCAATCCAGTACCTGTGCAGTCTCTATGTCTTCGGGATGTACAATTACAGTGACCTCGTTTAGGTACTGAGGATGGACTCTGGAACTAAAGGCATGAATCTCACGGAGCAGCAAGTTGGAAACAAGATCTTTGGGAAAGCCAAGGTTTCCAGTACCAATGGCTGGGAAAGAAATAGAAGCCATTTTCTGGTTCTCAGTTCTTTTAAGGCAGTCTTGAATAATTCTTTTCAGTATCTATAAAATGAGAAAAGACAAGTATTAATTGATTAGTTTAATCTTTGACCCAAACATTCTGGACAGGACACCCTCTACAGAACATCACACTTATTGACACCTAGTGCCAATATAACCTAGTGACAATATAAGTAAGCCAGTTCACCTACTGACATGTTTGGCAACACCCTGGTAGAGACAAGAATAACTGCCAAATTCCTTATAGGCAGTGAGGAAAGACACAAGAATTAGAAGAATACTCTCTTCATCACTGTGCATTGAAATTTGTCATCCGCATTTTAACCCAATTTGTGCAGTGAAACACACATATACACACTAGTGGGGCAGTGAGAACACATGACTGGAGTGGTGGGCAGCCCGGGAGGCAGTTAGGGGTTTCGTGTGTTGCTAAAAGGCACTTCACTTTTGGTTACAAGCTGTGGGAATCGAACTCATAACCTTCTGATCACAAAAGCAGTTCTCTAATCACCAGGATGCCTCTAATTAAAAACTAAATAAAGACAATGGTGCTGCTGCCACACCGCCTTCTGCAATACTATGTTCTGTTCATCCTAACAAAATTATTAATATTATGATATTAATTACAAAGAAAAAAACATGAAGATACAAAAAGTCTCAATCACCTCATCTTCAGTTCCAGCCCCTCTATTCCAGTGTGGACAAACAGTGTGAAAGACTCTTTGGCAATTTAAATTATAACCTTTAGTGACTAACATGTCACCATACATCAGAGCAGATGATCCAGATACCCTAAAGTTAGTGTCAGCTTCTGACTGAATTTCAGGACCAGCCGCCTGTAGGAGAGCACTGGATACGGCACCCTGGCTAAGATCCATGTCTTTCGAGACAGTGTTAACAATCACATCAGACTGTAACATAAACATCAAAGAAAAAGTTATGATTTCCATTTTCAGCATGTGCAAAAATATAACATTAGGAATGTAACGACACTACCCACGATTTGATACAATTCACGTTACTTTGTTCACAATACAATTTTGTTTAATTAAACAAAATTAAATTAAAGCCAGATTATGAAAAAGTTTCCTCTTAATTATTTATTTCTTTTGAAAATAAAATACTGTATTTGTGTTTATCTTTTATTTAAAATAAATGTCCTAGGCAGATACAAACTATTTTGAACGAAGCCTGATTTGGCCACTTTGTTAAATAGCGATATCACCCTCTGCAGTTTAAAGTGAATATTGAATAATTAGATCAAATCCTGAATCAAGTGAATCGATTGCTGCATCGATTTGTAGTGCTTCGTTACATCCCTATTTGTTAAAAATAATAAAAATGGTCACTTACAATTGCATCTTGGATATTCCCTTCATGGAGAAGGATTTTTAGCCCCTCTTGAGTGGATTGAGTTTGAATAACCTTTGATGTGCCTGATTGTTTATGTTGTGTTCTGGATGATGAGTCTGGCTTATGTCTCTTTGGTGTATCTAGCATTTCAAACTCCTCAGAATCGTTGTTCCTGTACACTCGTGGATCATCACGTCTTTGACTACCACCTCGAGGTCCATGTTGATAACTATTTCGCTCTTGAAAGTCTTGACCCTGTCTGCCATGGCCTTGATGTGATGGCTTTTGATCCGGAAAGGTTGTTTTGGGATTTAGGTGTGCAAATTCTTTCCTAACAGCCTGAGTCATGGCATTCACAGTTTTAGGACTGTTATCTACCAAGTGGATCTCCTTCAGTGGATTTATGCCACCTGCGTGATTCTGGGTATAATCATGTAGTTCCTTCGCGATTGTCTCAGTGCAGAGCTCAAGAGGAAAGCCAAATATCCCTGAGCTGATAGCAGGGACTGCAATAGAGGTGCAGTTGTTAAAAGCAGCCTGGTTCAGACTTTCCCTCACAGCCCTTCGCAGTGTCTTTATAGCAGTAGATTTGTCCATACTGGTATATCTTGGACCCACAGCGTGCACTACACATTTGCATGGCAGACGACCTGCCTTCGTAACAATAGCTTCTCCTGGTCTCAGTTTGCCATTTGAAGTGACATGTTGATCACTGAGTTGTTGTAAAGATGGACCAGCTGCGTCTAGGAGTGCTAATGCTAAACCCCCAATATGCTTCAGATCCTCGTTGGCAGCATTGACTACAGCATCTACTTTCAGCTTACAGATATCAGCCATCTCAACTGTAATTATGAACCCATTAGGTATCCGAACCTCACAGAAAGTCTTTCCAAAATCTTTCACTTTACTAATTACATTATAATCATCTTCTTCATCATAATCTTCCATATAGTCCTCTTCAAGCAAAACCACAAATCTATGCTCCTTCAAAAACATGAAGACCACGGGTCCCTGCTCCTCAAAGAACTTTTTGACTCCTGCCTTTTTAATTGTCATTTTTTCAGAGTGGAGGGTTTCTGCCAAGTTTTGGAAAAACGTCAGAGCTGGTTGAACATGGACTCGCTCTCCATACAGTCGAATCAAGGGCTTTTTTGTTTCAAAATTAACTTTTACATGATCAGGCTTTACAATTTTTTGCCACTCTTCTGACCTCTTCTCTTTTATGAATTTCACCACTGCATGTGACTTAACACGAACAGCCTGATCTATTCTTGAGTGTGTATTAATAAATGTTTCCAGGTTCTGGCTGATTTCTAGGACGGGTTCTTTAAAGCCACAAACTATGACTTTGTTTTTTTGATTCAGGGATTTTATCATAACAGCCTTTTTCCTGGATGAGTTGTAAATGTCGCACAGCTGATTAGTAATAACTTGCCATTCAGGTTTTTTAACCACTTCTTGGTCATCTAGAGAGATTTCTTGGAATGTCAAAATCATTTCCAATAGTTTCTCAGCGTCAGTCAGGGATTTGCCTGTACTTCCAGTCAAAACCATGTCCCCACTTTCAACTTTGTAAACAGCATCAATTTTTTTGGATGTAAACAAATCTCTTGACATCTCCTCCCAGTCCACTGATCGCAAGAACTCCAGTAATGAAGGGTCCATTTTTATAGATTTGTGTTGTATTGCCAATTGCTTCTCAAGGAACCAATTCTTGATTTCAAAAATTTCGAGTTTAAGGCCAATAAGTATTAACTGGTTGGTGTCTTTTTTGTAGTTGAGTTCCAGCTGTGGATATTTCGATGCAGCATGTTGAAGTCCCTCCTGCTCCAGCAGGAAGAACACTACAGGAGACAGACTGATGCTGTCTGAGATAGAGTCCATTTTTCTTTCCAACTGATCTGATGCTTTCTTTAAAAAATCCTCCAAAATGGGTTTCAACATGTTAATGTCTTTAGCTGTTCCTGCAAGTGCCAAATTTCCAGTTGAAGTATTCATGTTCAAAAAGGCTTTATCTTGGACAGTGGACCGAATGTCTTTTTCTACTTCTGGCCACAAAGAAGGAGTGATTGAATACTCAAATAGAGCAAAGTTGGAAAGGATGTTCTTGAAGGCAGCCTTGGTGTTTTCCTCCCAGTCATCGATGTGCTTTTTGGTTATACCCTTTTTTTTCAAAAGTGAAGGAAGAGGACTGAGAAGGACTTCATCTTTATCCATGTCCGCCTGGCAGTGCTGTAACATCATCTGGTTACAGATGGAGGGTATTATCCCCTTCCTCACAAGGAATTCCCTAATTGCAGGATGAAGCTTCTCTGTGAAGGGTTTTGGAAGTTTCCATGATGGCCTGTCCTTGCCATACAAAGCAGTTCCCAAAGACTTGTAGTATGTGTATACGTCCATTGGTGTGTTCGACAAACAATGTTTTTCTGCTAGAACTTTCTTAACAGCTGGCAAAAATAATGACATTTAAATTACAACATAAATTAGTTTTTGAAACATAATCAAATTAAAAGTAAATAATTACCTTCTTGCTCCTTAAAAGTAACAATGGCAGCTTGCTCATCTGGAATAAGGTTGGTATTCTCCACCTTTCCACCCCATTTCTCAAAGTAAAGTTCTAACAACTCTGAAGAGTTGCACTGAGGAGGAAGGTTTTCTACTTTGATACTTCGGCTCTGTTCCAGAAGCCGAACTGTAATACCTTTCTGCTGGAACTTTTTGTTAGTTCTGCTCTCTTTAATTAACATCTCTGCAGCTGAAGATAGAGACAACAATTCAATTTTATATGTAAACCCCTCAAAGCCCTATAAGTTAAGACATTCTTGTTTATTAAATGACTTACTGATTTTAAACTTACCTTTGGTGTCACTGAAGGTTATAACTGCAGTATTTGATTCTGGAATGAGCTCAAGGAAGACATTTTGTTCTGAAACATTAGTCATGCTTTCCACAAGAAGTGAAAGGTACTCCCTGGTAAATTGATGAGGCAGATTCTCCATTACCACAGCACTGGGCTTTGGAGGGTCCTCCAAGCTACCCTCGGAAGCCGCTTCATTGGGTTTACTCTGAACAGCTTGGTAAAAAACAAGGCAGGCTTGCTTTTACTTATTCATCAGTCAGTAAGGCAAACCAACAAGTACATGACTTTTAAGAGACTTTTGTCTATGTATATGTGATGGTTGAGTGATTTCTGACAATAAAATAATTATAACACAATTCTTTTTCTACAAGTATACATACATGGGACATTACTGGTGGTGAGCAACAACAGTGCCAGAAAAAGCAAATGACAGTGTGTGGACTTCATGCTTTTTAACAATAGATGTTCTCTTAATAAGACAACTTAATTGTAACAAATTGTAACCAGGCATGTCCAAGTATTCACATCAGGTTGTAAATAAAATATATAATTATTGTGTTGTTGCATAATTTGGCCTTTTATAGGTGGCTAATGAGTTACAGATGTACAAAAACTCAAATATTGAACATAAAAATAAATAATACTGATAAAATATTATCCATATTAAATTATCCATATTATATCCATATTAGATCTGAAATTAGTATTTTGTAGCTATAGATTTTTATTTTATTTATTTATTTTGGAGCAGAAATGGATTCATACAAAACAAACAAAATAAGCGTTGCAACACTAACTTACCTGTCTGCTGACAGCCATGAGTGACATCACTTCCTGTTCCCATCTGTCAAATGACAAGGATATTAAGCAACCCTGACTAAAGGGCAAGTGATTTTAAACATGAATGTATCAATCACAAATCATTCATCACACATACAGTATTGCTTTCTGTGTAATAAAGAGCTGAAGTCAAAACTATTAAATTACTCATCCGGGACATGTAATCCATAACAGATTGTAATTCTTTCTGCAAAATTTTTCTGTGACTGAAAAACAAATTATGTACTAACAAATCATATTTAATAACAGCTTTGGTCATAATGATTTATTACACAGATCAAAAAGCTTGAAAGGTTGAAAACCAGAATTCTGTCACCCTATGCTAAAATAAAATTTTGAATAGTCAAATGTAATACAAGAAATGAATCACATGGCTGTAACAAAATGTGAAAACTATATTACAGAACTTTTAACTTTTAACCTTAATAGTACCTCTTCCTGCCGTACTGTCATAAAAACAGTGCATAAGTTTAAACAGACAAGTGGATAGAGCATTGGGCTATCAACTGAGAAGTTAAGATAAGAAATAACATACATGTATATTAAAAACATAATACATTAATAATAAGTATCTAAGAAAGACACTTACAGATTTCTCAGGTTCTGTCTGACCATCCGCGGCACTGGAGTCTTCTATTACATTCAGCTTCAACTCCTGATTATCAATTGTTAAGTTATGTTCTTTTTTAGTGAGAACCTTATCTCGTGCTGGAAAAACAATAAAATCCAGTGTATGGATGCAGTGTCAAATTACAAATAAAAATAAAACTATTCTTATTTATCTTAGGTACAAAACTGTACCTTAAAACATTTATATATGTCTAAATGTATTGAATGTACAAGCTCAAAAGCAAAAACAGGTCAGATTGTCATAAAATGTAAACAATTTGCAAATTGTTTGAGCTGTAGTTATTTTGAACGTCCAGCAGGTTTTGACCAGCTGTTTAGCCAGCGTATTAACTGGATGTATCTTTGTTTAGGCTCAAATATGCAATATGTAAATAGTACTGTGATTAGGATTTCTGTGAACTAAGAATGTATTCATAGGGGCGTTTCCCTTATGATCATGGCTTATAATGTTTTTGTTCGGCCTGTAGTTATAGTGAGGCTGCAATAATCACAAAAGTACTTAAGATCGAATGTAAAAAGGTCAAAACGCGTATTATCAGAATGTCAACGGTGTGAATGGCATTCTATCAACGTCAGTAAGCTTTCTTAGTAACTTTATATAGTACGTTCTGAGTTATTACACACTTACTGAGTTTGCATTTGAACCGCACGGTCGCTTTCCGGTCTTCACACTGAACTACACAGTCTCCTCCAAGTGATTTCTTCTTACTCTGAAAGTAAATCTGTAGCTTAGTTTGGACTGTTTTGGGGTTTAAAGATGACCAGTTCCCCACCACGGTGATCCCGTGAGCGTAGTCCTCCATCCTCAGCTACGTTTAAACGAATGTTCTGCGGGTGTATCCAGCCGAGCTTTTAAGATCGAAGTCACTTTCACTTTCGTTTTCTTCTACTTCTTCTGACTAAAAAGAAACTTAAAATAAACACTGTTGGAGAGAGTCATATATAATCAGGGGGTTTCCCATCCACTATTCACACATATTTTACTAATATGGATGTGCTGTTAAACAAAGTTAAGTCAGGTAATTTATGACACGTATTACTCCCTTATTATATATTAACACTTTAGAAACATAACATTAAAAATAAGACCTGCAGTATAAAGTTTGCATGTATTATTAAAGTGCATTGGCAGGGCGGCACGGTGGCTTAATGGATACCACTGTCGCATCACAGCGAGAAGGTCCTGGGTTCGATTCCCAAGTGGGAATCCTAGGTCCTTTCTGTGTGGAGTTTGCATGTTCTCCTCGTGTTTTTCCTCCCACAGTCCACAAACATGCTGTCCTATAGATACCTGCGATGGAATAAATAAATAAGACAATGTCAATTACGTTAAACGCCAGA
>JAYDZG010000018.1:5202071-5217618 GCA_034509265.1 Microcambeva bendego | reverse complement strand
ATTTGTGATGCACTGGTCCCAGAATTATTTGTGGTTCCACTTTTGTATGACAGGGATGTTTGATGTTTGAAGCACCTTACCTATTATTGATCATTTTTTCATAGTCATGGTTCAAGGTTTATTGTATTTATAATAAAAGTACTTTTAATATTTTTTTAGTAGTATCTGTATGTACTATACTATCTGAATACATGCAGCATTTGTAAACATCATGCTTCTAAATGAATATAAAGAAAAGGTTGGACAAAAGAGAAAGTGAAGAGGCGTAGTGAGCGAGCAAATCCATACGAGAGAGCGCAGGAGAGAAAGAGAGTTGAACATCTTTCAAATAGGTCAGAAAGTGGAGAAGAGAGGAAATGAAAACAGAATAAAATTCTGAGATCCATCACCTCATAACAACAGAATAACAGGCAGACATATTCTTGACGACGGTGAAGATGGGTATGATTTTTGGAACATTCTCTATGCAAACTGAACAAATTCACCACAGAAGAGGTATGAAACTTTATCAGTGCTTCATAAAGTATGAAATTTTATTTTATTGATTATATTGTGTGTAAAATATTTTTGCCCTGCTTTGTGTTTGTGTGAAGCTTCTGGAATCCATGAATGTTATGTAAATTTGAACTAATGCTCCTGTGTATTTTATTGTAGTGGTGGGGGTTGAATATTTTCTGCAACTCTTTTCATTTACATTTATGGCTTGTTGGGGATGTTTTTGTCCAACCAACTTACAATTCTGAGCAAATACAATTCGAGCATTTAAAGGTCAGAGGCTTCATTCAAGTTCTCAAATGTGACAATTTTGCAGTCACGAAGATTGATTCAGCTACCAAATGTATTTATCTTATAATATATTTTTATTTTCTTACATTGACTTCTCATTCAGTACTAATTATGACTGACTATAGTTGATGTTTTGATGTGCAAATATAATAGGGTGAGTTTGACCGGACCTGGCACTGTGATTGTCTGATCAAAATTAATCTAAGGATTATTTATGTCTGTCATGAATAGAAGCTTCTGAAAGTGGTCTACACTGTCAACAATGAAGCTAGCTTCAAACTGCTTTGGTCCGTACTTCGGAATTTCTTTTATCTGTGTGATCAGTAGCATCTTCAGTTATGCTTTAAGGTGCTTATTTTGTAGAAAATTATGTCAATATATCGATGCCCAACTGGTATATTCTAGGAGTCGAACCCTGGATCTAAGCAATACATGAACTTATTGAGTATTTGGGAAAGAAAACCTATATCTCAATAATACACAGGTTTGTGCAACCTACTTTAGTTTTCTGTGTATTTGATTTATATGTGAATTATTTATTTGCATGTAATATTCCACATAAAATAAAAATGTGCATTTTTTTTAAATCACTCAACATTCTCCTCCAAGTAGATATTTTCAGGCTTGCTATCGCCCGCAAGCAGATTTGAAATGAAAAGAGATGTAATACTGAGGGGGTGAGAATGAAGAGGAGGAAGATATGGTTGCTGGAACATGATAAGAGTAAAAGATAGGAAAAAGAAGAAGCTGAGTAGCATCACTGCTGAAATACAATAATGGCTAATAAGAAGATAAATAGCAGGATTTTACTGATATACATGAAATTTGGATTTGAGAGGAAGTTTGTTTATGTGTTGTGTTCTCCCAAGGTAAAACATATTGTACGTTACATCAACTCCTACTTACGCAACATCACTCAAATCAACAAGCATATTTTTACCTGCCATGATTAGTAGCTACAAGCTTTTCATATAAATGTGTCATTAATTAAAACATATTATAACCATTCCAGAAGAGCTAAACTGTTATAAATACAAAGGAGATCATTCAATCCAGGGTTTTGACAATCCATGTTCAATAAGCTCATGAGCAGGTGTCCATAGGTTTGGTCATATAGTGAAATTTACCTGGTGGATTTTCTAAAACTCTTGACCAATGTAAATAAGGCTAATTTGACTTCAGACATTTAAAAGGAATGACAACTTGATCCAAAAGGTCATCTTATGCTGATGATCAAAAGTCCAAAATACCTTCTATTAAGAAACATATTGGGTACTGGAGTAGAGCATTTACCTCAGCATTAGATGTGTGGATAAGCTGTGAGGTGCACTTTTTTAACTATGGATTTGTTGCGTTCCTGTCAGCATAAACCAGTCTAGCCATTTTCCTCTGACCTCACATAACTGCTTCTCACTGGATGTGTTTTACTTCACTCACCATATAAACTCTAGACTGATGTGGTTTCTGACAAACCAGCTTAATTGTGCCAGACCACATCATTTGAAGTAAGCAATAGCGGAATCTCCTGACCCAAGGCCTGACCAATGAGTTGCTGACTTATTAAATAATCAATCAGGTTGCTTATATTATTTATTCACTTGTTCTCCTGCATGCTGAACTTTTTTTCCATGCTTTGTCAGATTCTGCATTACTGAGTTTGAAGGAATGGTAGATGTGCATGTGTGGGCGCATCCAGTTTTATAAGCGGCATAAAAGGGTTGAGAATTGAACAGCAGTTGCTAGCACTCAGCAGTCGAAGGCATGACTCACTGTAGCTGCATGCCAGGAGGGGTCAAAATGAAAATGGTGGGGGGGTGATGTGTAGGAGCACTCGATCTACACACTTCTAAAATCTGAAGTCACTAGTGCAGCAACTTACTAACTTTGCCCAAACTAACATTTTTACAAAATAGAGTGGATACAAGTTTGAGTGATTGTAAAAAGTATTTGGGCAGTGCTTTGTTTGGGCAGTGGTAAACTATGCTAGCCTTGGGTTCAAATCTGGAGTCTGATGATCGGTTATGTTTGAGAATTGGTAGAGGAGTGGCTGAACAGCCTGGCCATGATGAGGAGCACTTGTCAGTGCACTCTCACTGCAAGCCTGGCTAAAATAAGGAGGATTACATCTGAAAGCCCAATTGGTTTAAAATTTGTGCCAGATTAAACATGCAGACAAGAATGGTCATCTACGACAAGCCTCAAATATGGAAGCAGCCGAAAGGGGAAGGATCATTTCTTAAAATGCTTTTTTTTTAAATGACTTATGTTTGCTATGAAGAATCTCCCATACGGCCATGGCTTATGTTTGATTATAACATAAAAGAAGAAAAAAAAAGAGAACAAGAGTTGTTTCATGCAAGTCTAATAACTAATTGACAGTATATCTGACCAGTTAGATGATATATTTTCTGGATGGGAGGCGGGACAATAGCATTCTGCCCCTTCTGAAGCAGGTCTTATGCACTACTCACATCTTATTCATAAAAACACAATAATTGCAATCTCTGTCCATGACAGTTTAGTTGAGTAACTAACCTCGAATGGCAGCTACAAATGAGAAACATTTTGTGCCGTATCTAATTGACAAGTCTTATTCAAGCCTGCCCTTCAATGAGTTTGGGTAAGACATTCGTTTAAGTTAAAAACAAGTTATGTATGTATTTTCTGTAATGGACATTGTCTTTAAATACGACATTACCGACTAGTGAGTTTGTTGTTAACTTAAACGCTCTGGCACCTCTGACATACTATAGGCCAATACAGAATTGAAGCTATGGAAAATAGGAAACAGTGTGCTCTTAATTGTAGCTTGACAAATAGCAAATGCACACATGATGCTTTCCTAATTGTTTATGTGTGTTTTTCCATGTATTGTTAGGTTGGACTTTACAGAACCCAAGACCAACAGATCAATAACTCTTACTTATTTTGATTGACTTTTGTAATCCCCTTGGGGGAAATTGAGCAAGTTACGGACAACCCGGGCAAGGCAGAACGCCCTTAAAATGAAAGGAAGTAACCTTAAGAGGAATCACAACTCATAGTTCCTGGACATATGAAGCTTTTTAACACCAAGTTGACTTTTCTGTACAGATCACATATACTAAATATTGTTGGTCAACAATGCGTTTTGAGATAGGTACCGAGATGCTGGGATTAATTGCTTCTTCTTGTCTCCAAAAATATACTTGATGCTAGAAGAACATCTCCATCTAGTCCTTTAGAAAGCTTGTTTTAACTTCACATGATTGGACAATATATCAGTCAAGCAGCTTTTATAATAAGGGCTTCTTAATGCTTAGCCACCTATTAAACATTGTATATATACATTTCAGATTGTTGTTTTAAGTGTTTCATAGATGATCTCTGTCTTTCCAGATTAATGTGTGTATTCATTAGGTGACAGCTCAGGTCTCCATCCTGTACTACGATGCCATTGATTAATGAATTTTGTGTTTGGACAAAAGTTAAAAGAAGGGATGAAAGGAAAGATGGGAAAGGGTTGAGGAAAGGAAACAGAGAATACGAGCAAGGAGTAGAAATTAGAAGTGAGGGAACAGTGGGGTGTATTGATGTGTGGGAGGAACGTGCAACACATTTACACTATCCAAGAGAAGAAAATTCATTCATTCACAACTCTGACAGAAGAAAAGACACATCAATATAGAGAGGGAGAGAGACAAGAGAGAGCGAGAGGGAGAGAGAGAGCGAGAGAAACATATAAAGAAAAGAAAGAGAGCAAGAGTAAGATTCAGAGAGACAGAGGACAGACTAGAACGGTTTTTTTGGAGAACGGGGTGAAGATGGGAGCTGTGGTGGGCATGCTGTCCATGCACACAAAACAGAGACAGAGCAGCAGGGGAGGTAATCACACACACACACACACACACACACACACACACACACACGATTACATACACAAAGCCTGCAGGACCAATGTAGTGATGCGGTCTACACAGATGAAAGCACATCACGTTGGCATTGATGCCACACTATGTGTAACAAAATAATAACAATATCATCACTGAAGAAAGATGGTGAGGGTGGAATAGGGGGAGGGGTGGTAGTGGGATTAGGAACAGTTGTCACCACTCCATCATTCTCCGTGCATTAAGTTAGCCTACAGGCTTGTGACGACTGCTGTGTACGTGTGTTTTGTAGATGTGTGGACGTGATTGGACGTTTTAACATCCTGCTAGCACCCCGGCTGTCTTTTTTTCCACATGCACCCTGGTGTGGTTGTCATGGAGACAGGTTTCTAAGGAGCATAGTGTTGATGAAGTAACAAGTGTGGATAGAAAGAGCATGCTACAATCATACACTACACAAGCATGGTCACTCCATTTGTACTGAATAGCTGTATTTGCCGCTTAATCCTGGCCAGGGTCAAGGTGGGTGCAGAGGCTGTAAACTTCTAGCCACTAAAACCTCATTTGTCTTTATTTATGCAGATGCACCTAGGGTCATATATTTACAAAATTTCACATGTTTTGTGAAGTGGTAGAAAACCTGTGGACTAGGAGGAAACGTGGAACTCTTTGCCCAAACTGCTTACCCCACCTCCAGTTACGGATTGTTAGGAGTTTAGCTTGTTCTTCTCTAGCTTCTGTGGGTACCGTTTCATCATATCAATCAAAAACTGAAGGTGAATTGTCTGAAGTTTATTATGCATGGGTTAGAGAGGGGGCAGGGTCCTGGGTTTTGGTCTTTTCTATATGTTGCATGTTTTTTCTTGTGTCTGTCTGGGTTTTCTTTGGAAGCCGTGGTTTCCTTCCACAGTCCAAAGACATACAGTAAAGTTAATTGAAGAGACAAAAATTGCCAAGTGTGATTGTGTGTGAGTGTGTGTGTTTACCTCTTCTGGGATGTTTCCTGCCCTTTGGCAAGTTAATCAGATCACCAAATATTCAGTGTTGATGTCAGGTCCATATTCAATTTAATTCAATTAAAAGAACTTTATACTCTTCAAATGATGCTGAAAAGTAGACACATATAATTTTATGTATCAATTTTGCGTATTGTCTTGGTTTCTTCCCCCAGACCTCCTTACTTTTCTTCATCTATCACAAATAATTAGAACTGTTTATAGCAAGTTCTTTTCTTCCTCCTGTTCCTGCTCCTTCATTACCTCTGGCTTGCAGTTCTGTAGATGTGATAATGAACAGAACAGGGGTTTATTAATTCTTTTAACAGAAGGTTCTGTGAACGTGTGAACTTCCTAAATTCTAGACCTTTTTTAAACCTTGTAATTAACTCAATGTACATATACTTTTGGGGATATGGTGCATGTATACATGTGTGGGGGATTTTATTTTTACTTTAAGTATTTTTAAAGAACATTTTAGCAAGCTGGCATCACGTAGGTAGAAACTGTAAAACTATTGCAGCTGAAGGTTTTTGTTGTGGTTTAATGGAGCCATAGAGCCTTAAAATTGTCCACACTGCTTTATTTCAATATATCTACTCTCATATTTGTAGACATTTCCTCACATCAGTTGTTGCATGAGTGATAAGGTGGTGTATCAGTAAGATTTATAGTCTACAAGCCTTTCCAATTAAGTGTTTGGTAGTGTAGTGGCCCTTTACATTCTCCCATCACTACTGGGATCTGGGGTAAAAGTGGCATCTCTCCACCAGCCAATCAGACATCTAAACTGACAAAATTGGCTGATATCAAGGGGGTTGACCAAAACCCTGTAATGAATTGCTACTTTGTTCAGGTTATGCCTTGTGTCCAGTTTTTCCCAGTGAAACTGGAACTGTCACCAACCTTGACAATGATAAAACATTGATGAAAATGATAAATGAATGAAACCTTATTCTTAAGCTCTCTGTATTTTCTGTAGGTTTCATGTGTAAATAAACCCTGCATATTCAGGGTTAACACTGAAAATATATGTATTATATCTAAAGTAAAAAATCCTTTCAAACATGTTGTGTACTCGTGATGATTGTGATTGTACATCTGAGTTGATGAAAGTACTTTGATCAGTGAGGAACATCAGACATGATGATTTAGGGGTTTAGTATGACCCCTGCCGTGTTGCTCCTTATTGCTGACTTCCTCAGCTGTGTTTACATGATTATTTACTGACTGTGAATGTCACTGTTGCTGAAATTGTCTCTATGGAAACAGAAGCCTAGAGATACAGTTGGAGGGATTAAACATGAGAAAAAGAAGAAACTAAAACAGTTAGAGATGAGAAAAGATGTTAATGTAGGTACTAATTTTGCAATAGCTGGTAAAACACACACAGTATACAAAAAACATAAAAATCATTTTGTCATTCATTTATTCTAGTTCAGGGTTAGCCAGGGTTAACACTGGGCAGTTAATTGCAAGTCTTTCAAGTCTGATGATATCACTGATCCGAATTACCTCTTTAGTGTGAGTGAGTTAGTGTGACTTCTTTTCAGGTGACACAGGACTTTCCACAGTCCAGATTACTGTTGTTTTGGGGTATGAAGGTCTAGTAAAACTGCAGATAGTCATAGACTTCATAAAGAACCAAGGGTTTAAGCAAAGTAAACATATAGCTGCCTAGAAATTAAACTTGGACAGTGGATCTTTCAGCAGAACTCTAATTACACCAAGTGTGTCCAAGTACACACCAAAATATCTTATTGACAACAAGCAATCCACTGACCTAAAGCCAAAGCTTTACAAATTCATAGATGGTCCATGAGCTTGGAGTATCTGGAGCTATTCTGGATTAAGAAATCTCTTTTAGACCAACCATAGGTTGCTGGTTTAAGCCACACATCTGCCAAGTTGTTATTGTTGTATACTCAGGTTACTCTTTCTTTCTTTCATTGCAGATAAAGTGGATGATGAGTTGGAGATGACAATGGTGTGTCACCGCCCCGAGGGGCTCGATCAGATGGAGGCGCAAACAAACTTCACCAAGCAGGAGCTGCAAGTCCTCTACCGTGGCTTTAAGAATGTAAGCGTTGACTCAAAACTACTCAAATACACACTGTCTACATTGGAAAGCATTTTCTTTTTGTTTCTGTTTGTTGTGCAGGAGTGTCCGAGTGGTGTGGTGAATGAGGAGACCTTCAAGCACATTTATGCTCAGTTCTTCCCTCATGGAGGTACAGTTACAAAAAATTAAAACTATAGTTCAATTGAAGTCAAAGGTTTGCATACCATTGCAAGGTACCTGTATGTCATACCAAATAACTACTATTTACAATAGAATGTGCTAATTATACTATTAAATGTTTTTTGAAACATTTGTTCTTTCTATTCCAGATGCCAGCACATATGCACACTATCTGTTCAATGCTTTTGACACAACAAATAACGGCTCCATAAAGTTTGAGGTACATTAATTTAGGTAGATGTATATATAATCCTCGATTTTAAAGGAGACAGTAATCAGCTTTGCCCTATATAATGTTTTATGACAGGCACGTGCACAGATTGACCTTTAGTGGTGCTAAAACACCTGCCCTTTTGCCCTGTATAAGAAAAGTACCCTTTCTGTTGGAGCCCAATTTTTTCCTTCATTCATCTTTATTTAAAAATAAAAATAACCCTCTCTGTTATCAACCAAAAAAAATAAATGTATATGTAAGGTAAATATCCTACTGTTTTTTATTGTTATTTTCTTATGAATATTTTTGGTGATGAGTGCCTGTGCACGTGCTTGTTTTACAATATAAATGTTGCTTAACTAAAGACTTGCATAGCAAACCAGTTAAAAATGTATTGCCACTTTAAAATGTATTATTTTTGTTAATTAATAATTATTCGTTAATTATTGTTTGAAAATGTGACACAATAATAACACGAACACGTGTTTCTTAATATTAATTAAATGGTAATATTTATTATCTAAAGAGATGGTACAATTGGTACGTTTTGTATTGACACAGATAAATGGTAATTTACAAATTACTTCTTTTATTTTTTTTATTGGAATGTCCCTATTGTTTTCAGGATTACGTTGTGAATGACTGACACGAGTGTGTTCAATCTCTGTGTGTATATGATCTATGTTAGGATTTTGTGATGGGTCTGTCTATTCTCTTGAGAGGATCAGTAAGAGAGAAGCTTGAGTGGACCTTTCATCTATATGACATCAACAAAGATGGATTAATCAACAAAGAGGTTTGAAGAAGTATTTGATCCTCATGTTTGGTGCACCAGCAGTCAATTATTCTTGCTATAGAACTGTAGACAAAAGACTTCTTTGTTGGTTTTTATGGTCTATTTTTTTCCTACTGATCAAGTTAGAGAATAACATAATTCTAAATTCCGTAATTAAAATTTACAAACACAGCATATCAGTTAAAGCTTAGATCAAGACTATAGGCCACATTTTTTCCAATTTATCCGGGCTTGGGACTGGTACTACAATATACTGGTTTGTGCATCCTAGTGGCTAGAGTGGCACCCAGCTGACCAGTGGTAACGCAGAGTTTCAAATCGCCGAGTACAGACTCTTGATAAAGATGTGCTAGCAGACAATACTGCTGTTCTCTCTAAGTGCACAACACTATTAATGAGAATAATAAATAAAGCACCAGGTTTATTAACTCCTAACTAACTAGCTCCAAGCAAACTTATAAACATTTAACTTTCTTTGCATGTTCAACAGGAGATGACAGAGATTGTGCAGGCCATCTATGATATGATGGGAAAGTATACATATCCTGCTCTGAAAGGAGATGTAGCCAAACAGCATGTGGATACTTTCTTCCAGGTGTGTATATTAAATCATGTTTGCTGTACAAAAAACATGAACTTAAAATGTAATTTATTATTCTTGTGCCTTGATCGACAGAAAATGGACAAAAACAAAGATGGAGTTGTTTCGTTGGAAGAGTTTGTCCTAGCATGCCAGGAGGTACATATCATTTTAAACAAGCATTCTTAAGGTCATAGCACACAGGCTTAAGTTTTTTAATTTAAAAAAAATGTAATGATCTGTTAACCTTGTGTGTAATTATGGTGACATTCAACTGTGCCCATCGTTTTATTTAACAAACAACCTTGACTATTATTATTCTAGTTTCTAAATGTTTCTTAGTTGTAACTTCACCATCTCTCTAGACTATGAACTGCAGAGTAGCAGATTACAATGCACGATTACTGGCAAGATCTTTCCTGCCACTGTTGAAGGACGATTTGAAGGAATATAGTTGATATTTAATGCTTTGTTTTGGTGTTTGATGTAGAAACCTGGACAATGTTACGACAACCTTAGTTGTGGTTTATTTTAGATTTGTGCTGTACGAACTGGCAACCAGAGTACACTGGGTTCTAATGAGGTGTAAAGACATTCTGGTTATTGTTTACGGATCATGCTAAAAAACATAGTTAATGTAAATACAACCTTGTTGCACTATGTACTATGTGTACAATGTAATGAAGTCTTCATTTAATGTAATGAAATCTTTATTTTCTGTTTCCATTTAGGATGAAACCATGATGATATCGATGCAGCTCTTTGAAAACGTAATGTAGACCCTATCAAAGAACCAGATTAAGACAGAAAATGTGTGTGAGTGAGCCAAAGTGCGCATGTGTTCAAAGATGGGCACATATGCTCATTATATATCTGTGAATGTTTACATGGATGAAGCTTCAACGTAATTAGCCACAAGCTAACACCATTACAGCTAGCATCCCGAGGATTACCTAATTTTTGCATATCAAACCTCCACTATAACTGCATTAAGTCTGATTAGACCAACATGTCTGCTTCTTTTTTGACTAATGAATATATATGAAATATCACAACGTTTTGCTTTTATCTGCCACTCTTGCCCTTGGCCATTTACTGGGTGCCAGTGGGTGCCAACTGTGAAACTCTGGGTTAGAAGGAAGTTCTCAGTGAATGCACAGAAAGAGTTAGATAAATATCACAATGAATCTAAATCTATCGTAATAAAATGACTTCAGACTCAACAATTCTTGATATAAGTCTGAAGCGATGACATCTAGCTGTGCAGGACATGAACTGTATCAGAGAATCTGGAACCTGCTCGATTTGCATGTTTCTCAGTTTACTTGAATTATTGTGTATAATATAAAGCCTGATATTTTCATTAACAGTTTATTTATTACAGTGTGTTTGTGTGGGAAGGGTCAGGTCTTGTCTTGTTGGTGTTTATATATTGTAAGTCTGTTTCAGTTTAACCAGTAACAATAAGAGGAAACAAGTGGTCAGCCCCTTTTGTTTTTCTGTTTGTCATTTTAATCTGCTTTAAATGCAAATATATTTTAACTTTATATTGACTAGTATAATACGTATTCATAAGTGGATACTAGGTTTTAAATATAAATGCTGCCGATATCAAAGTACAAAGTGGTGCATCTGGCCTAATTATCTAATTGAACTAACAATTATCCTTTGAGATTTATTTCATCACAACATGATTTCAGAATATTGATATATTGCAATAATGCTTTGAGGAAAAAATGATTACTTGTTTGACTGCACCATCACCAAACTCATGGTGAATTATGGATGTTGGTGGCTGCTTCACAGCAAAGCAAATTATACTCAATCACAAAATATTGATTACTGCACAGGTCAAATATTAAATAAGAAGAACAAATGTGGTTAAGTACTTATTTTTTCTCAGTGTATGTTTACGTGTGTCCTTACTTTGCGCTCAGTCGCTTTCCCACAATTTGGTTTTTGTTCACAAATAGTATCAAACCATGTTCAGTAATTATGTATTTATCAATTTAGGCCCCAAGATCATCTGTAAAAATATGTATGTGAAATAGTAAATGAAAGTCTGGTCACCTTTGCAAGGTCAGAAAAAGATTGTCAACTTTCATCTCATTGTTAAGAGCAATTTAGTTGTTTTTTTCTTGCTCAGAAGCTTCTAAAGCCATAATAATATCAGCCATGATATAGCTTAAACTTACCATTTTGTGACATGATGATTTATAAAGACACTATAGAACTTAAACCACCAACAAACTAATCAATCGGTTATGTTGCTCTGAAATTTCTGTGTATGTTGATGTTTGACTTCCCTAGGATCTGTTTCAGTGTGTGTCATCTGTCAGTTGAAATAGCAGTAGCGGTTTTCTAATCTCTGCTTTATTTCACCAGTGACCACCCACCTCAGTGTAAAATTTATTTTGAATATATGAATTCTATGTTATTATTATTTCATACTGAAATACGTGTTATAACTAAAAAAAATCGACAGTAAACCAAACATACTGACGGTCTTTAAAATTCCCTCTTGTACCATGCTTATGCTTGTTCATTTATTAAATTAAATATATAAGAACATTATGCATTCTCTCTGTGTTCATTTTATGTTGATGATTTGCCTGTGAGTCCTTAGGAAAATTAAAATGGAGATGCCTTATTTATTACTATAAGCTTTCTTGAAAAAAAACTTAAATTTTATACAGCAACTGTGCATTCAATGTGTAGAATTTTCTGTCTACATATATTACAAAGATTGACTGAGTGTTGATATGTTATTGCCAGATGTAGCCTAGTAGTTAGGGTACAAGACTAATCATCCGAACGATGCTGGTTCAAATCTCATCACTGCCAGGTTGACGTGACTGGGCTCTGGGACAAGGCCCTTAACCCTCATTGCTCAGACTTAAACTGTACAGTAAGTTATAACACATTTTACGCCTCCTGGTGGCTAATTTTGGTACTTCCAGATGCAAGAAACAATACGTCAAGCATTTCAGGCCAGTAATAAGACACGAAATAAAATAAGCTCCTGGAGCACATAATCAGTAATGGGTGTTTGCACCATATTTAATTTTTTGGTGACTGAATCACATATTTATACATTAACTATTGAACCACTTTGTTAGTTGCTGCATGCTGCTTTGAAATCTCAGTGTCGCTTTTTATCAGTCACTTTTGGTACCACCTCTTTTTAATCTTCCCGGCATCTGATTGGTTAAACCTATCTCGCTCAACCCCGCCCATCGGGCTGCGCTTGAACAGCGCTTTGCCGAGGCGCGTGGTCCTTCTCGCGAGCCATAGCTGGACCAGTTTGCACGCATTTCCAACAGAGAGGAAAGATGGAAGATCAGATGGGTCCACAGACTTTTATTTACGGTGATTATATGTTTTATCTTCAAATAATATTTGCATCTGTAATGTTCGCCGACTGTTGTACAGCATGAGTTAAAATAATGAGTTTATTGACGTTGTAAAAGTTAATGTCTTTGGTTCAGTTACCGTTAGCTTAGCCGGGTAACATCTCAGGTTTTAGTGTTTGCTGTTAATAGTCAGCCTTGCAACGTCATGTGTATAAAGATGTAATTAACAGAGACATTACTGATCGATATATGTACAGACAGGTTAAGATTTATTTTTGTAAATATGTTAACTTCTAGCTTATGGCTACATGCGCACCCACGTGTGCAGTACAAGCCCAAAATGGCGCACATGGCCTGTGTAGTAAAACACTGCAGCATTGATCTAATCTCCTCTGTAGCTTTATAGAGAATGCACTACTGATTAATGTCTTTATTAATCACTATTTGGCCTAGACAGATCGTTATTACAAATTCGTTGTTGGCACCATTTAAGGTGACTCGAAGATAAATCATCTCACAAACTGAACTAAAATATAAACTTTATTAAACAAAGCTACAAATATAACGTTGTCTTTGCATACCTTGATAGTTCGAGGTACTTTAGGTAATGTAGGGATGTGTTTTGCTGAAATATATGCGTTCTGATATTTGTAATCCGTTCATTTCTGTGTGGAATTCGCTTGTTCTCCACTTGGCGTGGGTTTCCACCCAGGTTTCCTCCCACAGTCTAAAGACATGAAAGTGAGGTGAATCTGAAACACTGAATTCTCCAGGACAGTGTTTAATATGGCCCAGTGAAGTGATTAACTTCATGGAGTGATTAACTTCCCGGCATGGATGTAGCTTTAAGTGTAAAACATGTAGTCAAAATAGTAACACAAAAAAAATCCATGACATTCTTTTACGGACCCACCCGTTTACATCAAATGTATTTTTTTATATGATTAAATGTCACTGACTCCTCAAGCAGCTGTGGGAAGAATGTGGTACATTGCACACTAGGTTTGTTTGGGCCAGTGTCTGGTCTGGTGCCTCATGGAAAACATTGTCTTAAAGGTACCAATACTCCGTCACAGGATAACACTTTACATTGATATTATTTGGAGCACTCGGCCTAGTAGAGAACATGGAAATTAATTTTCAAATAGTATAACGTCAAATATTTTATGTTAGTTAAAACAGGATGTCTGATTGCACACGCTGTTGAAAAACATTGTAGAATAACCGATTTTGTTGTTATCCTGTAGAACGTTGATGTAAACGATCATTTAGCTAACCTTGCTTATTGCATCTTACTATGTCACAGGTTGTGAACTGAAAAAAGGAAAGGAGGTCACATTCAACCCAGAGGATGATGACTTTGAACATCAGCTGTCCATTCGCATGGTAAGCGACTGGGGTTTGAATAACACTTGATAATTATAGGATATGAAATCAAACTCACAAATTACAAGCGTATGTGTTAATAAAAACCATGTACCTTATTTTGTCTTACCAGGCATGTGTGGATCCTTCCACCAAAGATGAGCTGAATGTTGTGGAAGTTGAGGGTCAGGATGCTGAAGGCCAGAAGGTTAAAGCTGTGCTGGCCACGCTAAAGCCGTCCTCTCTGCCCAGTGTGAGTTTGAGTTCAGTTGCTACCGCAATGTCAGATTTTTATACCAGAACTGGATTAATTAAATTCTGTGCTGTTTCAGGTGTGTGTGGGTGGATTTGAGATAAGCCCTCCTGTGGTTTTTCGTCTCAGAACCGGTTCTGGTCCGGTCTACATCAGTGGGCAGCACCTCATCAGTAAGTACCTGCACCATCACATGGCTCTCGGTATGCTGTGAAGCGGCTGGTAGCTTTGTGCCTGTGGCGATTCTGATTACTGAAAGTCATTAGATTGATGCACTGATTGGATGCTTGTGAACACACATTTTTATATCTATGGGTTTAAATGTTACCGTTCTTATCAAGTTCTTACCTCGTGCTTGCTTTGTAGTGATGAGTGGAGATCAGTCTTTTGATGAAGAAGAGGAGGAGGAGGAAGAGGAGGACATGAGAACATCTGTAAAAAGGGTAGCACCCGGCGCTGCAAAACCATCAGTAAGGCAGATTTCATGGTTCTATGCTGTTCATGTAACTGAGCTGTAAGCTTAATCTTGAGGAGCCTGGAAACAATAGCACGTTACAAAGCAGTTTAATGTGTTAATTCAGTTTAAGAGCTTTTTCTTCAGCATTTTAGGGGGGAAAACTTTGTGACACATCTGCCTTCAAACAAGCCACTGCTTTGGATTGGTGCTTGTGTATTGCTGAATATTTTGGATTTCCAATAATGTGCACTGCTCTGTGCGTGTTGAGTATTATATGACCTTCTAGAAGCATATGATCAAGTCTTATGCACCATATTTTTGCCAGTGTGCCCGGTTACCGAGCTGCTTGACTGATGTCTGAAATCATTCCGAAACAGTTTATACACACACACACATGAGGATTTCAGTCAGTGATGAGCTGCTGAGCGGTTTTTATGCTGAAATGTTATCATATATGGACATAGAATGGTGTTTTGAAGGATAAAACAGATGTATGTATGTATATTGCAATAATGGTGTTTTTAAATAAAGTCCTGTCTCAACTTTTTAAGATGCTCACACCTCAGTTCAGTCAAATTAAAATGGAGTAATTTGAGAGATCCAACTATGCCCAGAATCTGATGTCTTAATGTGGTGG
>JAYDZG010000018.1:5094443-5138621 GCA_034509265.1 Microcambeva bendego | reverse complement strand
ACACATAGGTAGAAGTCCATGTACAAGTAGGCAGTGTTTCTCTATTTATTTATTTATTTTGTTCCAATTTAGCTTAGCCAAGTAGTCTTACACTTTTAAGATACTTTTGGGATTCAAGGTGGGTAAATTTTCCTGTTCCACGACCCTTCAGTTGAGTGCACATTCAACACCTTCTATTCACCTTTGCTATATGCACAGAATGTCAACTTCTGAAAAGATACCTCAGTCTGCTAATCAGTGTCCATGCACAGCATTTGAAGACCCCAACCACTAAGTCTGGACTTTTCCCACCCGGCAGACTTAGTGACCAAGTCAAATTCCACTAGATGTCACCCAGTTGACTGGTAGCAGAGCTAAGATTCAAAGCTGGATAAAAATGAATTCTCCTTTTGTTTATTTCTATCACCCCAGGTGTGTACATTTATCTGTGTGGTTGCATGATTGCATTTTCTTGTACGTGTCTAAATACAAATGCGTACTACAATGAAACCATGCATTCATTTCCCCCATAAGCATTCAATCTTATTTATCTTCTATGTGTGCTTGTTTGTACGAATGAGCATGTGTTGGGGTGGTAAAGCTCAAGGAAAGCCCTTATCTGGAGTAGTAACTCTGCAGATGGTGGCAGTAATGAGAACAGTGAGCTGTGTCGGTTCGTGTTCCCTGACCCCGAGCTCCTTCTGGGTTGACTGTATGAATAACTTATAGAATTATGACTTTGTGGGTGCAGTTTTTCTTAACTACAAGTTTCTGCACTTTGTGAGGAGTGTACTGTGCGTTTACATATGTTGTTATCCATGTGAATTGATTGTGGTTTAAAATGTTAATGTGAATAATATAAAGCTTTTATGATTTTCCGCATGGTTGCTTTTCAGTCAGGCATTTAAGTAAAAGCTTGTGTTGTATTACATTCTGGGCCGTGTTTAAGGTAAGTCGTGTAAGGAATGTGAATACTTCCGAACACAGGTTCACTGTGTAAATAGAACATTACCCTTAAATACTATTGTTACACACCATGAACACAGTATATTATTACTGTTATCTGTGCTGGGTATGTACAGCCATCTCTGTAAAACCTTGTTTTACTCCCACTGTCACCGTAGAATCTTATATGGAATGCTGTTCCAGTTTTTATAGTTTCTGCTTATCTCTTTGGACCATTACCAGCTAAGAAAACCTTTCAGATATTTGATCTATGTATATAAATGTACCACCTAATACATTTATAATAATTAAAATAAGTAAGTTCTGTTAACTTCTGATCTTGAACTATACCAACGTCTTTGATAAATCAATTTGGTGCAGCAATTATTCAATCATTTATATTACTAGTAATACTCAGGGGCCAAATTGAGCCAAATTGCCTTTTTGGCTTCAATAATTTGCAGTCATTAAAAGCGGCTGCTTTTTATTACATTAGATACATTTTACAGCACATCCTGCATTCCAGGGGTTTGAATCATGAAACTGGGCTGACAAATGCAAATGACACATGGTGTTATATGAACCTGACCACTGAGGGGATATATCCCTGCTTTCTAACTTCAGGTCACAAGCCTGGTTAAATAGGATGGCTGTGTAGACAATTTACTGTACTAACAACTAAAGGGTGACTGATTACATTACTCTTTAGATTAAATACAGGGAGATTCGTTTGAAAGAGGCCCTAAAAATTATTTAATAACTCTCGCTGAGACAAAGCAATCTGAGCTAAACCATGAGCAAGGTGCTGCTTAGTATATGGAGCTTCAAACATAACAGAACACCCCTGCGACGGAGCTCTGAGGGCGTAGGTGTCAGACAGCAGTAGCAACATTTATCTCAGTTTGCTTCTGAAAGCATACCTCATACTGCTTCACCGTTTCACTCGCCTTCTCATCAGGATGGTGATGTACAATATTGAGCGACACATCTTCTTAATTCAAACTTATTAGGTCAAAATGTGTGGCAGAAAATGGAGAAACTTCCAAGAGAATCTCCTTGTACAGATTTAAAATACATGTGTGAATGTGAAGTAGAGATTTGCACCGCAAATGGATCAAACAACAAAGTGTTGAATATATTATTTTTAATTTCAGAGTAGTACAGTTTGTTTAGTATTTATTTTGCAAGATTTTTTGGTATTCAGTAAAATAAAAAAAAACTGTGTATACAATGATACAAATATATTTTTAAGTTTATTTAGTAGTAAGACCCCGCCCCCGGTACACAGCTCTGCCCCCAGCACACATTATTAGTATAAGAAACACCGAGGCCTGGTTAGGAAGCACTGAGTCGCTGATTCATGCATATTAGTACAGCCTATTATTCACCAGTCACCTTAATTTTTACCTTCCAAACGTCTGACTCCACTATCAAAGTCTTTACAGAGATTAAAGTTGACCACTGGTGTCCAAAATTGCATATAATTGTGTATAAGAACAGACCTGGACTTGTTGAAGTAAAACCTAAAACATTTGCATTCTTTGGGTCCTCAAAACGTCTTGTCTACCAAGACCCGTCCCACCCCAACACCCCACACACAGCACACCATTAATAAGGATTTTTTTTAATTTTGTCTGCCAATATTCATGCAATTTTTTTCACTACTTTCACTACCTCACAGTTTAGTCATAGCCAATTCAAACCATTGGACCGTAGCTATGAGTTTGGCAGGGTGTGGTCTTAAATGCTTCTTCAGACACATGGTAGTCAGGCAGTTGCGACAATTTCAAAAATGTATTGAATAATAGATACATGACAGAATAATCTTGATTTTGGATTCAGACGTTTTCAGTTTTCAGTGCTTCAGTGCTTGTTGGATATTCAAAACTCTGCAGTCGTCCTGGCTGGTGGAAGACTTCTCCACTCATTCGGAAGACAGAATGATGGATTGGCTTTTAAATGTTTTCATCCGGAAGACTTCTACAGTTACACGATGTTTTGTTTGTTTTTTCTTCTTTCTTTTTACACAGAATTCATCAGGATGTTACAGTATTCAAAGTCAAATATCAAATATATAAAGTTATTTTCCTGTCAGCACAATGTTATAAGCAATGCAGTAATCCGATTGTTGTTTTAGGAATTGTAAATCCATAATCCGATTCGAACCTCGAACTCTGATAGAACTCTAAGATGACTTTTTTAGACGAGAATATAATTCACATTGTGTCACAGCCTAATTTACGTATTTACAATGTTTTTGTCACTACAGATTACAGGTTACATAGTTACGTGCTTATGCAGCTGTTTGGGAAAACAACGTTTTGCATAAAGCACTACACAAAATAAAAGTAGATTATGTCTACAGCTACCACAAGGCAGTAATGATGCCAAACTACACATCTATAACATCTATAAGGCGTTTGAGGGGGCGGGGCTAGAGTTTTAACAAAATACTAAGAATTGTACGAACAATAATGTGAGTAAAAACGTTCACAACATTACAATAAAATCTGAAATGGGTATTATGAGATACAGCATAGAATCCACTACGGATTTACAATTCATAAAATTACACATATGGTGTTACATTCGCCTACAGATTCTTTCAACTGAAATAAACTCCATAAAACTCTCATCTTTACACATAATATAAAATCAAGCCATAGACATGTGTCAATAACTATTTATTTTATTAATGTATGATCAACTGAACCCACTGTCGCCTCACAGCAAGCATGTTTTCCCCGTGTCTGTGTGGGTTACCTCCGGGAGCTCCCAAAACATGTAGGCAGGTTAATTGGAGACACTGAATTGACCTAGATGTACCAGTGCACTGTAGTGGCAGTCCCAAGCCTGGATAAGTTGTGAGGGTTGTTTCAGAAATGGCATCTGGTTTAAAATTATGTCAATAATGTGGATCATGCATAATTTGTGTCTGATACATTTCTTTTTCAGGTCTGTGTGTGTGTGTTTGTGTCCGGGGATGGACCTGAGACCGTCCAAGTGACAATTTTATCTTTAAATATAGAAATATCCCACACACACATTACATGTTAAGCTTTCTTTAGGTTTTTGACTGAAATAAACAAATTCACTATTAATATTTTTTGAATTGTAATAGTTATTAGCACATGTCTAGCTGACATAGTTAAACATCATGTAAAAGCAGTAAAACCCTAGAAATTAATATATAAAATAAATATAATCACATTTTTTAATTCACTATTTCTTTACATTGTAAAAAGTTTATATAGCTTTAGGAATTCATAAGTTAAAGAAGCACCCTTAATCATTATCACGGTAATAATAATCACCATCATCACCATCTTAATATTCAACATCACATCATCATTATAATATTTTGTATCTTTTGAGTTATACGAAATTCTGTTTTTTTTTTTTCATAAAAATACATCATATAAATATCATATTCGCCACGCTGACTTGTTTGCATGCTGGAACAGAAGACAGACCAAATGTGTCCTTGAGACATTTGTACCTGGCCTAATTTGCAAAAGAGAGAGAGAGAGAACCTGAGGGCGGTCTGAGGCGCCAGGGATGATGGGAAAATTGGCCATAGAGGAATCAATGGCTTCGTTCCAGTGCTTTTTTAAATGCGCCCTTGTCATGTTCCCTTATTGAGTCTCTGCCACCATTTAAAGAGATGTTTCATCACTTTATTGGCTTGAGGGAAGCTGGAGGAAGGATGAACTTTCTTTAATTTCTTTAATTTCTTTAATTTAATGATAGCAATAAGACCATTATTATTATTATTATTATTATTATTATTATTATTATTATTATTATTATTATTATCATTATTATTGGAGAAAATCCAATCCGAGTTTTGGTTTACAGCAGACATTGCTTTAGCTATCATAGAGACCTTTCATTTAAGAGAGGAAATTAAAACAGACACCACAAAAACATACTAGGCACAGGTCATGTGACCAGAAAAGGAGATTCCCCATCAAATCGCTCCCAATCATCTTGTACTGAAAGTCCTTCTACTTATGTCGCTGTTCTATCATTCCTGCTAGGCTTTTATTGAACCAATCAATCGATTTGTTCACACACACACACACACACACACACACACACACACACACACACACACACACACACACACACACAGAAAGGAAGGTTAATGGCTGTTGGACTTGCAGGGTTGGTATTGGAGAGATTGCCTAGGAAGTGGAGCGTGACTTCCCAGAAAGTGTGTGTGTGTATCATATTTGTCCTAGTATTCACACACACAAGCCTACACACAACCTTTCTTCAAGAATCATGCTCTACTGCTAGCTTCTTAAATGGCTTACTTTTACCAATAAAGTCCAATAAAAAGGAAAAAAGACCCCTTTTAAACGTATCCAGCTGTCCACACAAACATGAGTGCTATGTCTGAGGGTGGGAGGGAGAATGGCTAAAGCACTGTGATGTATTTGCACCCTGTCCAGAGTATCCCTGCCTGTATTAACTCAAAAGCTGATCATTAATTTTGACCTTCATGTCACCTTGAAAGCTTTTACACATTGTTTTATAGATCTAAGTCATGTCCTCCTTTTACCTTTTTGTTAAATGCACTTACATAATATATCCTGCTACAACTTTCTTTGAACATTTGATGGTTTTTAAAGCTTTGTTCAGCTTTAATACTTACATTTCTACATGCAGTGACCTTCACGTGACACTGGCTCTACGTACAAAATCCTTTCCGGTGACAATCTTAAACAAAACTAGACTTTCTTGAGTCTGAACTTGACGTTACTTTGAAACCAATCTTCTCTACTTACAGAAACATTTCAGTTAAATTCAACATCCTGTAACCCTTCTTCAACTTTCTTAATTCAGATTTAAGATTCAGAGTCATGCTAGTGATGGCATTTTGAACCACTCCAACAATAAGCAACATTCCCCTCTTTGTGATATCAACTTTGCTGATGTTTCTACTTTGCTAATGTTTCTACATGCTATGACCTTCAAATGAACATGGAAACACTTTGTACAGAGGCATTTCTGGCAACATTCCTCAACAGAATTTGACTTTCTTCAACATTCTTTTTAAAGTTTGGACATTATAAATGTCACATGTTCACATTCTGAATTACAAATGACTTTTATTTCAGCTCATTCTGCTCTGACATTGACTTGACTTTGAAACCAGTCTACTCTACTTACAGAAGCATTTAAGCATTTTTTTAACATTCTGTAACCCTCCTTCAACTTTCTTAAACCATCTTTAAGATTTAGTGCCATGCTGGTGGTGGTACTTTACTAATTCACTACTGATATTAGCATGCCATTTTAATTTTTTATTCTTTGATGATTAGGGCTAACGACCCTCTGAGCTGTGTTTCATGGGGATGCCCCATCATGAAAGCATATCTGCTGTGGCCAACCAGTATAAAACAAAAATGACAAGGAAATGACTAACCAAAGAATTCCAGTAACATCCAGAACTAGAACCTTTCTGACAGCACTTAAATTACATGTCTATTTTTAGCGTTTACATTTAGATTTCATTTTCATCACTAAAACCTAAAAAAACCTGTTAAATCTGGAAAGCCAATGTAGGTAAGAAACTGTGCTAGATGTCCAATGAAAGAGAAAACAATTTTTAGCACTAATGAGTTCTTTCAGCTTCTTCTGTTAGGGGTTACAACATCTTTGTCTGCACGATTGATTTGGCATGGTTTTTTATGCTGGATACCCCCTTCCTGACACCAGCCTCCTGTTTATCTGGGCTTAGGACCGATACTACAAGGCACTGAACTGTGCATCCTAGTAGCTAGGATGGCACCAAGCCAATTGGTGTGTTAGGGGAAAATCCTGCTGGACCACCTGGTCATTTACTTTTAGCACTAAAAAAGGCAGTAATTCTACTTTTGAAAGGAAAAATCGTCAAATTCACAATTACAGTTTTTACAGCCTTGAAGGTTGTTTTATTTAGTTGTAGCTTAGTGGTTAATATACTGGAATATTAATCGAAAGGTCACTGGTGCAACCACTGCCCTTAAGCAAGGCCCTTAACCTTCAATTGCTTATACAATATATTAAAAATGTGATGGACTGGTGCTCCGTCCATGGTGCCACCGTGTGCCTTGCAGCCGTTGAAGAGCTGGGATAGGCTCCAGCACCCCTACCCGACCCTGACTGAGATAAGTGGTTTAAGAAAATGAGATGAACAGAACTGAATATATAAAAAATATGTAACTTTGGATAAAAGTGTCTGTCAAATGCAGAAAATGTAAATGTAATGCAAATTCGCAGATGTGTTTTGTCACATCAGCGTGTTCATTAAATTCAAACCAACCGCCTCTAAAATCCCTGCACTTAAGCAACTCTGATACGTTAAATTCATTCACTTATCATGCACACGCATGGATTTGTGCTGAGGAGAGATAATCAGAAGTGCGTATGAGAGTGGATAATGTAATATGTGAGTTGGCTGCAAATGCAGAAGAAATTTTCTCTTATGCGTAATACACACAAATATCAGAATGCTAGAAATCTCCTGCTCAGATCATTCCCATCATGCATTGTGAACAACACAGCCAATCACATTTGAAATGTGCAGAAACAATTGGATTAGTAACTTGGCAGAATCTGATAATCCCTGCTTGTTATGTGCTCTGAGTGGAATATTGTAATGGTTCGTGATGTGGATTAACAGACTTTAAATCGACTAGTCAGTTCAGACTGGATGTTTCTATATCTGTTGTTTTTCTGATGCTTTCCATGAAAGCTTTTTTAGTAACACCAGCCATGACCTGGAATTAGTTGCATCACCTTAAGATCACGCCGATAATGTAGAACTGACTAGATAGATTCTTTATTTGATTTGTATTTATCCTTTCTGGCTCCCTTTAAAATAAAGAAATGTACATTAAAACTCATTCTTGAGTCCAGCCTTTTATTTAACGCTGTTCGGTCACAATGATGTGGACGTCTGACTATAACCTTTCAACATAAATAAAGGTTATCCTTCATTACAGAATCCACAAAATTGGTGCCAATTTATACAAAAAACAGTTGGTTGGGTTCAGGTCAGGACCATGTAGAGGCCATTAGAGCTCATCCACAGCAAATGATTAAGCATTAAGCATACAGGGACATTTTGCCACAAAATTGGAAGAATATTTTATTTATTTTAAATAATGTATTAGATTTCATCAATCTGTTAGCACTAAATGAGGCTAAAACAGCAGAACTCATCCGTTTTTGGTCATTTGTAATAACGAAGCCATCAGATTTCTCTATCAAGTTAAAAAAGTAACCTTCTGTGCATTTTGTGGTCTTGATTATTTAATTGTAACTGGGGTACAGAAAGCCTGTGACAGCTATGTATGAAATTACCACAAGGATGAGAAGTAAATTAACATGTTAAGACACAACTCAGGCTTGTAAGTTTCCCCCAAAAGAGTAACAAAACAACCATTTTAAATCTGACCAGATTCACCTTTTAGTAAATGACCATCTTAGAGAAACATTCTCTATTCAACAGATGACAGCTTTGAATGGGTTGGAGTCTGAAGGTTTGATGTGGCACAAGGATAATGCTAATTCTCTCTCTCTCTCTCTCTCTCTCTCTCTCTCTCTCTCTTCCTCTAAAACACACATTTAATTTGACAATCAGACAAATTAAACTACAAAAAAACAAATTGGGCCCATGAAGGACCCTAGGTAGATGCCTCCGTCTTGAATCATTATTCATCACTCTCAAACTGCTAAGATGGTGACCATCTTAAGCCATTACATACTGAAAAGTCTCAATGTGGAATATTAACAGGTGGGTTAGGAAGCTCATGCTGAATCAGAGGAAAAGGAAGATAAGGTGTCTCCTCGCTCGAGTCCCATCATGACACCTGTGGTTCTCTGAGAACAGCTTGCCTTGGTGCATGATAGCAAATTGAGTTTCTGGAGTTCCCGCTCCCCATCCCTCTGACCTCCCTGTGTTATAAGGAGGGGTCAGAGTGTTGCGTGACCTTACGTTCGTCTTGCGAGTCTGAAGTCTTTGCGGTCTTCCGAGGTGGACTCTGCTCGGAAACGAGCTCGTGCAGTGACGGCTCCTTGTACATCGCAACTGAAAAGAAAAACATGACGACATATGAAAAGAATGAAAAGCTTCTCGATAAGAAATGATAACAGTCCTAACCCTAGCTTAAAACATAACCCTAGCTTAAAACATTACCCTAGCTAAAACCCTAACCATAGCCCCAACCACAGCCCTAGCTTCAACCCTACCCTCAAACATTAATTTATGTGTGGATTAACTCCAGTGGCCTGAACAGAACCCTAACCTTAAACTTTGTGAACACCACCAGGTTGAAATATAATGTCAGTTGGTATCAAAATCAGTTCCGGACTTTCCGAATGCTTTCTTCACTGAATGAGCAGCTTTTGCCTTCCTTGATAAGCTGCAAGTGTGGAAAGGTAAGCTTTGAAATTTAATATATGTCTATGATATTAAAACAATTAGCTCATGGAAAGGTTCCACACACTTTTGGCCACATAGTATACACAATTACTCATCATTGATTTGGTCCTTATCAACCAATTTCTCACTTTCCTTATGGTGAGAATACAATACAAGCCAAGAATTTTATAGGTCACTAAATTTGCAGCAGTTAGGTTTCTGTAAAGCTCCACTACGAATCTAAATCAAATTTTCAATACCACACATGTGTCTAGATACATGGGGTTGTAAAGACAGAGGCAGACTAACCGTCAATGACCTTGGGCAGGAAGTGAGCAGCTCCTTTGTTCTTCTTCACTCGGTTGCCCTTCATTACTTGCCCGTCTCGGTTGATGCCGATGTACCACGAGCGACCCGACTGGCTCTGTCGGTACAGCATGGATGAATAGGTCACGTAGTAGTTCTCAAATACGCTCTCTTTAAATTTACACTCAGGGTTGAAGTGTTCCTGCAAAACCAAAACACACCAAAAGCCTTGATCAGAAACGCTCATGAAATCTGCTCAACGTTACCATCTTGGTAACACATCGGTCCAAAATCTCTCTTCGATATTCAGTTGGGTTAAGATCTGGTCTAGGATATGATTGATGTCCTCTTCATCAAACCATTAAAATAGCCTGCGTGTTATAAGTGGTACATTCATCTTGGAAGACAATGTTACCATCAGAATAGAAATACTGCATCATATTGATCAAGTGATCAGTCAAAATAACTTTTATAACAATTTTGTTTTATGAACAGCCTGTGCAGTTCTCTTACTGCTTACAACACAATCAAAGCACAAATCAGTTGATAAGTCTGAAGTGACTAACGCTCCCACTATAAGTGTACCAATAAAACTTTCTTTGCATCAAATAGTTCTCAGCTTGGATGGTTTAGGTCAAATGTGATCCACTGAGCTGAGCGATGTGTTGTTGATACTAATCTGACACCAACTTGTTGTTTCTGAGAGCAGATGGCAATACAACTGATTCAAGGTTATACACTAGGACTCCTTTTTTGGTGAAGCCACTGGCAAGAAGTAAAGCTTGTTTCTTATCCAGCATTTTCTGCCATTTTCACCCAATTAAGTGTAGTCTTCTATTGCTAAGGATTCCTGACTGCAGTCGAGGTGGGTATATTGCTGCTCACACCTCCTCCGACCGACTTGCAGCCCCTAGCAGAAGCCTATTTTCCCTATGCAATCAAGAAAACCACTCAAGTATGTACAGTTTGACCTGACCAGGTATGCTGTAGAACATGATTTGGTAGTTTTTATTTATAATTTTCCGTACCCATCACCCGTACATCTTCATTAAAGGCAGCTGTAGCCTTGTAGTTTGAGAACTGGGCTTGTGTTCAGAAGGTTGCTGACAGGTCATGACTGATGTGCCATTGAGAATGGCACCTAACCTCTAACTGCTCCCTGGGCGCCGTGGCTAGGGCTGCCAACTTCTCCGGGCACGTGCGCTCACTGCCCCCTAGTGTTCACTAGTGTGTGTGTGTGTGTGTGTGTTTCACTGCACGGATTGGGTTAAATGTGAAGGACAAATTTCACAGCACAGTGATGAAAAGAGTATTCTTAATCTAAAACTAAAAAAAATCAATTTACAGCATTCTATTGCTGCAGTACCCTCTGGTTCCGAGACCAAAAAATGCCTCCATCTACTGTAATTTTGCTTCTTGGAAATACATTATTCCTTGTCAAATTTCAATTTAGTGAGCACACAAATCAGCCCTGTGCTCTTCTCTATCCATCTTGACCACAAGCAACGAGTAAACATCTCTGTTAGTCTCATTCCGAGTCCTTGCCCTGTCAGGTAGGCAAAGCTAATCTTCAAGAGTGATTTAGTGAAAGCGGCATTTCAAAAACAGCTGACTAAAGCTTTTCCTTTCTGTCATGATGCCAGTAGAGACAGGAAGAGCCCGGGCCAACGGAGCAAACATGTCTTTTACCATCCATGTCCATATAGTAAGCTCTGCATGAGCACAATGAATTTAGTTCAATTTTTACCTGTTCACTTACAACCGGGGTAATAAAACATCATACAACAGCTGTCTCCATCAGCTGATTCTATTATACCTGGTCTGATTCACACATCCCAGTTTGGCTTGAGTGTCAGATGTCTTTACATCAGGGGTGCTCAAATTATTCATTATAAGTGGCCAAAAGTTAATATCAGTAAAGGGCCATGGGTCAAAACTAAAAGGTTAAGTTATACGCTTCATAATTAAAACCCTTGTTGTCTGTGGAAAACCACTCAATCTGGCAACACTGAGTCTCACAGCTGAGCCAACTTACAGCTATGATTTTAGGCCACGTAGGATAAACACCACAAAAAGGAATAGACGTCAGAATAAAACCTTTACTGAGACATATCAAATTGTCCATTGAGTTTGTGCCATCAGCTTCATAAAAATACTTGTGCTGGTCAAGCTGGCTCCTAAATGCAGCATCAAAGAGCTGATTACCTGTCATGTTCTTTCTTGGTCCAGGCAGTTGTGAGTGCCCAACAAGCTTGAGGGCATCTGTGGGCTGATCGGGGATAGACTGAGAAACTGAAACCACAATGCCACCCAAAAACAGATTTTATGCTTCCATTGACTAGACTTATTTGTTAACTGGGTGTGTCATTGTTTCCACAATCAGCTAATAAAGTTTATTTTTTTGTTTTTTACAATTTTCTCCTTTTCACCCCTCGTTTTTAGTGTATCCCATTTTACCTGATTTAGTTATGTTTCCTGTCTACTGATCCTATTACTAAACCCTTGACATTGTTTCATCTGCATGCATTGTCATGCCAGTCAGCCTTGTGAGCAAAGAGCCACACCCAGCATTATTCTTCTATTATGTGGAGACACCTTCAATCAGCCATGAGAAGATATAAATGCATCAGTAATTAGGACCCTATTTGGCCTTATTTACTGACCTGGATGAACAACAGCTGAACGTTTTTCACATAGCCACCCATCCAAGCATGTTGGCAGGGCTGAGATTTTATACCATGTATTCAAAATCCCAGCTCTGGTATGCTAGCGTATTTTACTGTTGTTCCACCTGAGTGGCAAATAGTGTTTTTAATATATTAATAAAAGCCTAGTGTGTTCTTATTAACCTTATGAGCACCACTTCGAGAAGCATGATCAGCATCCTAAACACGACTTAATGAGTGAGAGAGCTCCAAATTAGGTCTGTTTTGTGTCCAGGCAGATCAAATCCTAATGACATGATTAGGAAGATGACCTTCCTCTCCTCCTCCCGTATTCCTTGTTCTCTTTCTGTCCCTGTCTAGATGGGGTGAGGGTGTCTGATTTCCTCTATTCCCCTGTTTCCTAAAAACTGCCTTCTGTTTTCATGCTTCTAAAAAGGACACGTCCCTCTGAAACCCACTTTTTTCACCATTATAATTGAGACCCACTGATGGCCTTCTATTGTTTCTGTAAAGTATAAGACACCATCATTAATTCATATTCATCCACTCAATTATTTATTTTCTCTAACCGCTTCCTGATCAGTGTAACATTTACTTACTTTGTCTAGGGGTGATTTAGAGAAGCCAACACAACCTTGGCCACCAGTTCTCCCCATTGCAAACTACATCTCGTTGCTGCATCGTGTTGTCCACACGCCCTCTACAACACGTGGACAGTAACTGACTTCTTTTCACCTGTCAAAGGACAGATTTTGGCATCTGCCAATACACTTTTCTGTATGTAGCTGTAATTGCAGCCGCCATGAGATTTTAATTTGCCTCCATTCATGTTATAATGGAAGAAAGGTGGATGAAACTGATCCAGACATGTAGTGTACATGAGGAACTTCTCTCAGACACTGACAAGAGGTGAGGATTTAACCATGTTCCTCGGGATCGTATAGCAATGCAGCTCAATTATTTAAGTCAGCGATCCCCAAAATGTTTTGGACCACATAACAGTATCATTTAAAATAGAATATCATGGGCCACCAGGGGAATAAATATAGAATGGAAAATCTTTGTGAATCCTGAGCGTTTTAGCTGCAAAATGATGCTGTTCCCACCTGGTGGTGATTGGGGAAAAGAAACCCAGAATGAATCATTTTTCCATCAGCCCGATTATAAATGACCCTCAGAATGGTAGCAGTGGTTTGGGACCAAATTTTGCTCCAAATCATTTGCAGTAGGAGCTATATTAAGAGATCAAGGTTGCATCATGTAAAACTGGGTAGCAAGTGTTTTAAACTAAATAGAGGAATGAATGGAGAATTAAGTAGTAATTTTACTGATGGATGTATTCCAATTTGACATGAATTTGTTGTGGTATTAAGTGGATTTGGACACCACCACAGATGCTGGTAAGCTTGTGACTTAAATTTTCTTTATACTCACAATAGTACAAACAGTTTAAAAATAAAAGAAATGTTGCATATTAATTTAAATCTGCTTGGTCTCAGATTAATATTATGTGGGGGAAATACGGCCAAAAATGGGCAAAATTATTTGGATACATGACCATGAGCTTGTCAAGAAGACTTCTCACAAAACATATTGTGTGAATTAAAAAATATGATCCAGAAACTCCTTCCAGAATGCTTCAATGGGGCTGAGGCCAGCAAGCTGGACTTTCTTTAAACCAATCCTTGCCATATGTCTTTATAGACCTTACTTTGTGATGCAGAAACAGGGCAGTAAATTCCTCAAATTGCTGTTTAGAAGCTATACCTTTCTTTAGATTAATTACATCTGTTAGCAATTAGAAGGGGTGTCGCAATGTGTTTGTCCATAAAGTGTATATTTTACCAGCCGTATTGGACAGCTTTATTATAACACATGGATGTTTGTTGGTGCATATCTGTCAATGCATTGGTTTGATTTAAATAAATAAAATTAAATAAATAAATCTGGATTCTCACAGACAACTGTGCCACAGATAAAGGACAACACTATTAACCCTATTAACCTTCCCTCCCTTAGACACAGTCAGTTGTGTCTGTTGATCGCTAATGAACATTTCCTTGGTTTGTACCGAATACTTCATCATCAGCTGATGGGCAGAAACCATTCACTCCAGAAATGACGTAAATGACGTATATATTGTTCTAATAACTCGCCGTGTGTCCCTGTGTGTTTTCTGTATTACCGCTGACCTTGTAATTGCTTTGATGTGTAAAGTGCTCACGTTGATAAAGCTCATTAAACTGATAAAAATGAACAGAGAGCTCGAAGCCACGGCTGCACCGTCAAACAGATTCCGCAATCAATAAATTCCTCACAGCGTTTTTGTTCAGCGAGCATGAAATTGACAGGAGGAGGCATGAGGATCTAATCGGCCCGGAGATCTGTCCCCCCTCCACCCATAAGGACAAATTAATGCCCTTCTCAGTGGCACGTCTCAAAGTCAGGGGCGGTTTAGCATGCACGCAGACAAAAGAGACCAACATGCTTCAATGGATTCAGGACCTGCCATGCCATAACGTCCAGCAACGTGCTCTGGTTCCTTCCTTCCAGAAGCAGGCTGCAGGTGGACTGAAGGAATAAATGCCTGAGTGTTTGTTGGCTTGAAATGGATGGGCAGTCTGTATTCAGTGCTTTCTAATGCTCACCGTAACCCTGACCAGGACAAATGACTGATGATGTTTATGTATTCTGTCGATGTTTGGTTCGATGCTCAGGTGCATCAAGCATGACTTGAGAAAGCGATGGTGGATGAGATTAACAAAGCTGTTTTGTGAAACCATATGCTGCAGAGTTATAAACGATAAACGATGGCTGCTGTAGCAAGATGTTCGATGGTGATTATTATCTTGTGTGTGTGTGTGTGTGTGTGTATATGAAGGGGGGCATATTCTTTACCTCATCTATCTTTTCCCCAAGGAAAATACAAAGACCTGGTCAGAATAATATGTCTATTAAGCTCACATTTTCTGTTCAAGAGAAAAATAGAATATGTATCACATGATTTTAACAACAGCGTATGGCTGTGTTCACATGGGAAAAAAGCAGCAGTGCTGACTGACTGATATTATTTATATTCTCTGAACAATAATATCATTTTATACTTTCACCTGTTATTTATTGGACGACAGCTGATATTTTCCTTAACTGACTGATTTCATTCACGGAATTTCTGTTTCAGTCATGAGTTGAATATCAATGGTTACCAGCATTGATGCTTTTAGGGGGGGGGAAGGTTCTCCCTTTTTCTCCCGATTTTTAGTGTGTCCAATCTGTACCCAATTGTGTTATGCAACCTTCCTGCCCTGATTGAGAGCAGGATGTCGCATAATTAATCACACATCTTTGCACTCGTACTAAATGAGTTCATCTCTCAGCACTGTGCTCGGAGAGTCACACTTGTATCAACGTCATATACATTCAAAGTATTCTAAATCCCAGCTCTGCTATGCTATCATGTTTTACCCCAACTATAGGTGAGATCTGAGTGAGGATGGCCGAAACAGCTTAGCTATTAGGAGGTGTATTTTTCAGTACCCGTCCCAAGCTTGGACATACATTCCAGGCCTGGATCATGAAGCACGTCCGACTTAAAAAATGTGCTAAGCGGGTAAGGGGTTTAAATCAATCCATTGGGGTAAGACAAAATATAGGAACAGATGTAAAATATTCTACATCTTTTAGTACCATAAACAGAGTACGGCATTGTTGGCAGCACTGTCACCTCACAGCAAGAAGCTCCCTGGTACGATTCCAAGTTGGACCGGTCCAGGTACTTTTTTTGTAGAGGTGCAAGTGCGATGAATTGGAGATACTAAATTTTCGATGACTTTGTTGACCTGAACTGATGAATCTAGCCAGTAACTTCTAATGATGAATCTAACCAATAACTTCTTGTCTTGTCATGAATGTAACCAATGTGACATTACAATTGTAATAAATACATTAATGACATAACAACCATGTTCTGACATTCACTCAACAGGATTAGTGGTACAGGCATTTATGCCTGTGTTCCAATCAAAAGCTCTGTACTAAATACATGATGATGATAATACACAATCATTAGAGTCACTCTGGCAGAGAGGGACCACAGGGTAGTACCTCTTCCAAGGCTAAAGTGGTTCTGGCATCATCTGGATATAGTAGGTGAAAAGCAGTTACACAACATAAAAAGGGTGTCGGTTCAACACACCTTCAAGAAGCCATGTGTCTGTGTCGGAGTGGTGCATGGGCTGCGGGGCTGAGTAGCAAAGCATTGTGGACTCTGCAGCAGTGAAAACCCATTACCTGGGAAGATGAATGATGTGCAATGTTTCATTTAGCAGGCTGTTGGATGAATCTTGCCTAAATGCTTAGCGGCAACCACAAAGTTCGAAGTGGTGTTTAATGGTCCGGGCCCATTCGTTCTACTATAGGGAGATCCCAGTGCTACCATGTAGCGAAATATTGTAGATCTCTGACTTTGTGTAAAAAGGTTTTAATCAAATGGTTTTTATGTTTCTCAAAAAGACAGGCCTTATCGCCCAACATTACTCATACTGTCCTCGTCTCTCTGGTGTTTTTTTAAATAAAAAAAAGCTCTTTTTTCACGCAAGCACACACACCAGAAGGCGGAGATTCCCTAAACATCCATAAGCTTACACAGAACAGCCTCAGTCTCATACAATCATACAAATTTTCCAATCCCTTTGGAAATTTGTTCACATTCTGATTTGTTAGGTCATAAACTTGATAAAAAGACTTGGCTCACACTCAATATTTATTTATCCTAAAATATTGACTGTGCAGTATTCTGCATCTTCTCTGGGTGGCAAAGTGGTTTATTGGGTTCGAGGTCCGGGTCCTTTCTGTGCAGTGTTTGCATTTGCTCTCCGGTTTCTTTCAGTCCAAAAACATGCAGTCAGATTAATATGAGACACTGTTTTTTGTAAAAAAAAAAAAAAAGCTGTAAGCATTAGGATGTGTGTCTACATAGATACACGACTGGACCATTTTTGTGTGACCAGGGTACATGGGATCATATTTTTTAGGACCTTGTCCTCTCTTAGTTCGGACACATTTAAAATAAGTTCCACTTGAACACTAGAACAGGCTCATAAAGATTTATTAAAGAGGGGGCAGCTACAAATACAATGAGTGGCTTATTCATTGGGTGGATGCTGTGACAATTGTGACCTCAGCTGGTTGATTTATGGGGCTTGCACAGAGCCAGTTGATAACAGCATTGGTGCATGACTCTCCTTGCGCAAAACTGAGCCCCATATGAACTTGCCCAATGCAGATAAAGAGTTACTACACACGTGTCATGTGGGAAGAGTTGGGATCATGACTCTTCTTGTCAAAATTAATAGAGACGAAAAACCTTGACTTACTGAGGTGTAGAGGTAGCCTTCACTGTTCATGCCCACGTAAAGCCCCGTCTTCGCCCCCTGGATGGCCACGATTCGCAGGCCCACAGGAATCAAGTTGAACTGTGCTGCAGAAAGAGAACGAGTGTGAGTTGTTTTGCCATTCTGGCCACACCCGCTGCTAACAAGTGCATCAAAAAATCATTGAGCCAAACAGTCTCTATAGACCTACACTGGTGAGAGGATGGTTTATATGTTCACTTGAGCTCTGATATTTTTTGTCGTGGCTTCTGATTTTTTCGCATTAAATGAAAAGTGATAAATGATCATCGAAGACTATCGAGGGGAGGCTGAATGCCTTCATTTGTCACAAAGACAGTAAACCTCTAAAATCTGCGGGGGTTACGTACCAAGACTGAGCACCGTGAATTGTGAAAAAACATGAATTTTTGAATGTGGTCAAAAAATGTCTATAAATTTCTATTTTTATAGTTTCCGTGCTCAAAAACTCTGATATTAATAATGCTTTCGGATTGGCTACTTTCTAACCTTCCACCTCTGACCACAGAGGAATTTTCTTTACGGTTTTCCTCTGTGGTTGCTTTTACGTGGAAATTAAGCTAAATTTACATTCATGTACAAGTTACACTGTGGCTAAGTGGGTATCACTGTCACCTCACAACAAGAAGGTCCTTTCTGTGTGGAGTTTGCATGTTCTCCTAGTGCTCCAGTTTCCTCCCACTGCCCAAAAACTTGCAAGTGAGTTGAATTGGAGATACAAAATCATTCATGAATGTAGTTGAGTACTGTAATGCCCCATGATGCCAAAAGGATTGAGGGCCCAACAGTGGCTGCATGGCAGAAAACCCACAACCTTTTACCCAATTGGTACTCCATAGCTCTAGCAACAAGGCTACCATTATACCTAAAGATCCTGGTGTGATGATTCTAGTGTGATGATTTATTAAAGTCTAGGAGAAACAAAAGCTCAGCCATGATCCACACACAAAAGATGCAGGAGTAAAAATGTTTGTTGGATAGATGAATCATGATTCATTGTCTGGCATATGAATCCAAGTGAATCACCTAACAAAGATCTCAGAGAGTGAGTAAATGAGTGATAAATGAGTTGAGTAAATGAGTAATAAATAAGTCATGTCCTACAATGTACGGCCACCTAGTCCAGTGTATTGTCCGGCCTTGTGCCCAGTATTTCTGTACCCACTCAAGCCTTACCAGAATTAAGTGGTCAATACTAATAAATGTGTGAACAAATCAAATGTAATCTATAGCAGTTTCCTGTAAAAGGTTTAGCAGAAGCGCACACATGCTAAGGTGACACACAAAAAAGAACGAAAGGGTGTAAATGTGTAAAACACTTGGCATCACTCCATGCACCCATGCCAGCTGTGAGTGTGCCAACTCGAAGCTCTCAAATTAATTATCACTGAGAAGAAAACAAAGACGGAAGGACGAGATGAGAGGACACGGGCAGAGACTTGGGAAATAAGATTTACAGCAGGACAGACACGATGCGGACCAAACAAAGAGTTAAGGTTCACAGTTCACATAGAAACAAATGGATACAAGATGGCAGCCATGTAGAGGACGATTACAAAATGTAGTGGTGATCAATAATTATTTTATAGTGTTTTATGGATATGTAACTGTAGTTTTGGTTTGTTGTTCCAAAACTATATTCAATAAAAATAAAGGGAATTTTAGAAAGATTCTTTTTTATTCAGGCAACCTCTGTCTGCCACGCATCGTCCACAAGGCTATCAAATGCCTTCTCTAACACATCTTAATCCGCAGGTCACATTGGATTCTTGGACCTCCCTATTCTCTTCATATTTTTCTACAGCAGTTGAAAGGTGATACCCCACTTGTTCTAGGCATGGCCAGACGTCTCTGTTGATTAAATTAGTGCCCATTCAATCAAAAGACCATCACACCTGACCTGTAATTGACCTATTAATTCCTAAGGTGTCAGAGACTACAGCATCATGCCCCCCTGGCCCGCTTGAATTGTGCTATTCTCTTTAATTTGAACTTCAAAGGCAGTCTCTGCACCTCATTAAGAACTTTTACATTGCAGGTTATAGGGTTTTATTTCACACTGGGTACTCTGGCTTTGTTGTTTACAAGCGCTTAGTTTCTCTTTGAGGCCATCATTGACTGGTTGATCATTGATTACTCTATTGATCTACAAAGGTTTTTTTGTTACAGCAGCATTTCAAACATTCTTTGAATGTTGGTTTGTTTATTAGGATTTTAACATCTCGTTTAGACCTTTGGTTACATTCATGGCAAACTCATGGTTATTCATTTTTCAAGGTTCATAATTTCACAAGTTTAACTTATACCACAGTCATGGACAGTTTTCTTCTCCAAATAAACTGGTGGCATGTTTTTGGATTGTGGGAGGGAGGAAACCGGAAAACCTGGAGTAAGCTCACACAGACTTGGGGAGAACATGCAAACTCCACACAGAAAGGACGCGGACTGACACATCTGGGGATCGAACACAAGACTTACTTACTATGAGGTGACAGTTCTACTCAATAAGCCACTGTGCCACCCCACACTAAAAGCATCACATAAATCTACAAATGTCCATGTAGTGCAATAAGGAAATACATATAAAATTTAAAAATGTTATGCCAATTCACAATATAAAATTTATATATATATATATTTTAAATTTTATCTTTATGATGTTGCGCTTAACACACACAGAAAGTATACACATAGCAGTTACATATATGAATAGCAAATAATATGAGAAAAATAGGAGATAAATAGGAGGGAGAAGGAAAGGAAAAACAAGACATTTATGATAATGGCAAAACAAGATAAAATAAAGGGCATTAAATAATCCCAAAATACTCCCAGACAGGGGACCAGACCAGGCAACATTTTCCGATTGGTAAAAATATATTAAAAAGAATACAATTAACATAAATAAGAAGATGAAGTAGTGAAGTGTCCTCCAGTTAAGTTTATTTTTCCCATCCTTGCTAGTAAGAGGTTTAATCTGTCAATGAATGCTCCACTTTACTCAAACCCTTCTGTCTTATTTTGCCTCATTAACACATTTTGGTACTTACAGAAGGAGCTGCTCTCGTCCCTTGTACCGTCCATGGTGCCATCCAGGTGCATCTGCAGGTAGAACCCATGCTGGCTGAACAGTCTTGTGACGATGCCTTTTAGTTGAGGCTCTGGCAAAAAAAAAAAAAACTTGACCATTATTTACCTCATTTGAACTTGCTTTGTCCAGGTAAAAAGAAGCGGCTGGCTGATCTCAGGAGGGTGGCCTATGTTAGTTTCAGCCTGGTCAGGAGCAAGGGGGTCAGCTGCAGTACAGATGAATATGATTTATGTAATTGGGAATGATGAGAATTGGGGAAAAGTGGGAAATGTGCTATCGATCATCCCCATTCAACTATACCTTCTTTCACTGCAAGCTTTTTAGAAGAATTGCCCGGGTGGAGAGGGAGGATTTTCTAGCACAACAGCACTGAGAGTCTGAACTCCTAAGTTTGAAACTCTGTGTTGCAATCGGTTGGCTGGGTGCGAGCGACCCTTGCCACTAGGATGCAAAAACCAGTGCATTGTAGTGTTTGTCACAAGCCTGGATAAATAGGAGGGTTACATGTAAATAAGGGCTTGGTGCAGACCATTAAAGTTCCTCAACACCCCAAACTATAAAAAAAATAATAGATTTTACAATTACAAATGTACACATGCAAATGTTCACCATTTTATCAGGTCTGTCCACATACCTTTGGCACATTTGTTGTGTGTATAAAAAATTGATTTTCTTTTATTCGAAAGTCTATAAATAGACACTTTTTTGCTCTTAATATCCTGAATGAGACAGTTGTTCATTTGCATTGTGGCTCTCTTCTTGCTGTTCCTTTCTCAAATGTATGCAAAGTATTCCATCGGGACAAAACTCATAAAACATTTAGCCCTCTCAGATATCCCCCTGACTCCTTACAAATGAGTGATGCTTATCCAGCTTTTAAAGAAGCCATTTTCTTTAGATAATGCTTTTACATCTACACCAATGTTATCAGGAACACATTTTATTCATTTTAATTTATTTATTCATGTCACTGTTATTTATGTGTCTTCTCTCATTATCTCTCTTTTTAGTTTAGACAATTTGTCTTCCGCTGCAGGGGGATTCCTCGTTACACTCAATGTGGGGTGGGGTGTGTTGTTGCTAGTAGGTGCCCGGTGGCAAATGAGTTCAAAATCTCAGTGCTTGTGTGTTAGCAGAAAATCCTGCTGCATCACATAAGGAAAATAATTTAGAAGGGACCCTGGATCAAATCCCACTACTGCTAGGTTGCTGCTGTTGGGCCCTTAACCTTCAATTGCTCAGACTGTATACTGTAACTATAATGAAGGTCTCTTTGGATAAAGGTGTCTATGAAATGCTGATAATGTAAATGTAGATACAGTCAAAAAATCTGCACCTCTGATTGATTATGGCCTTGTTGCTTCAGTCCTCATTCACATTAACTCTGTTTTTAATGGCACTCCACCTCGGCTGTAATAAAACCAGCTTTTTGCCACATCGTGATTTTTGCTGGTGTGAACACAAAGAAGCAAACTCCAGACATCGACCAGTTTTCAGATGTTTTCCCGAATTAGCTGCAGAATAGATGAGCGTGTCCTAATGCTATCGGTCCCTGCAGAATAGGTTGAACTTTTCTCAGGAACTGAACTATTGATTTTCCTGTTTGTACTGATAACACCTCCAAAGACCTGAAAGGAGATGAGTGTGTGTTTGTGTCTGCATTCATATTTTATATAAGGTATGAATATGTTAACGTGGATCCACTGCATCCACTTTAAACTGAGTGAATAATAATAAAAAAATGAGAAATCAATAATTTTAACATTCATTTGACTAATTAGTTGTAACATTAACGTCTTTTAATGCCTGGCAAGCGCACTGGTGTTTTTTTAAATGTCTTAACTGCTTATTTACTGCCCTACATTCTGTATGTCTGTATTTATTAGTTTAAGGTAAAAAAAAGCCAATTCAGAGGTTGCACAGATGGTGAAGTACTAGAGGATTCAACAATCGGCCTGGTGTTCATTTAGGGGCGTTTAACAGGGAGTATTAAGCCAGATAGGGATTCCAAACTTCTACTGGCTGACTGAGGGTGTCTGCACAGAGGTGGGGAAGAAGTGTGTTAATTAGGATGTGTATCTATACACAGACCTGATCCAGATTGTACTCACCTTGTTTAGGTGACAAAATGCATACGGCTGCTGCACATGTGATGGAGGGCGTGTAAGCTAACCCAGTTCTCCTCAATCAGACACACTGAAAAGTCGACATTTCAGTTCATCAATTGTTCAGTGGAGTTTAACTCATGTTGGAACATTTTCCTTCAATGAATGGCATACTTTAAATTTATATACATAAGACATTTAATATAATTTATTGTATATCCTTGTGAGCAAAACGTCAAGTTATAACTGATTTTGTCCTCATATTTTTGGCCATCTAGTGTTTTTGTTAGCAAGTCGATTAAAACTCAAGATTTGCTCAGTGATGTCAGGCTGATTGAAACTACGTAGGCCGGTTCTTGAGCTCTTGTGCATAGGAAAAATGTTCTTAATCCTCCCACACCTCCACTTTTTTGCACCGAACAACTCTTTTTTTGTGTCTTTGTTCCATTTGCATCTTGATACCATTCTGATATGCATATATGTGTGGGTTTGTGCCGTCCTCTTTAATGGGTGCTTGTGCCAGTCTGAGTACCAGCTTTTCAGCTCCTCCAGGCTGACGTAAGAGCTATTAGTGCTCATGAATTAATGCTATTAATGAGAGTCGTTACTGTCTCGCACAGCACCGAGAGCAGACGATTTCTGTTATTCTTGTTTATCCTGGGTAGATTTATTTTCTACCCAGATGAGGCGGGGTAGGGCCGGGGGCGGTGGTGGGTATAAATAAGGAAAAGCATGCATGAGTGTGACGGGCACAAATAAAGAGATCTGCACAGCGGTCATGGATGATATTTAGGGGGAAATTTTGAAAGGGGATTACAGTAAAGAGGAGGAAAAATGACGATCTGAAAGCAAAAAGCATTGGGGATTCGGAGCATGTGGTTTATGAAGATTCTGAATGAATACATCAGAAAACCTGAATTTAAAATGTGAAAATCCAGTGACGTTCAGTGAATAGAATGAGAACGTTAGTGCTCCACTTCATTGCTAAAATGCCAGGGGTAAAATTAAAATGCATTTTCCTTCTGCGGCTTTGTGGTATCACACCAATTTCTATGATAAAATCTTTTCATGGTTTCAAATGAAACCACAGTCTCCAGGAAAGTATCTGAGCTGTTTGACTTTACACGAGCCAACACATTTTTAACTATCCATAATGTTCAGGGACTGATTACATTTTAAGTCACTAATTTGTAACTATTTTTGAAGCAGACACTGTGAGTAAATATAGATGGTAGTTAGATGAAGGCGACGGTACGAACCATTGAACCACGACTCATTGATGCCAGAAGACATGGAGACTGTGTTCATGTCAAGATGGACAAAGATAAAGTTATTTGTCAAATGAACTTAAAAACAAGACAAGTGAGACATTCAAACCCAACAACACTGTACCTTATGAAAAGCAGGGTAGTACAATGCTCTTTTACTGCCATTGGAACTGATACTTTGCAGAAATTTGACGGACATTTGCATTCAATATTTTCCAAAAGAACCTGGCCTAAAGCAAATTTGATCTTGACCCTATCAGAAATATGTGGACTGTTCTGAAAAGTTGAGTTTGCACCAGAAGACATTATTGGTTGAGTGAACCAATCTGGGTGGGTAGAGCAGTAACAAGTCCAAGACGTTCCAAAATCTTGGCAGTGGATCAAAAACTGTTGGGTGAAAATACACATCCTAATATTTGGTGTTGCTCTATGGACATAATAACTGTATTAAACACAAACACACACACACACACAATCATTGTTTCAATCATTTGGTCATTGAAATACCAAGCATTGCATGAACTACATCTCATACAATTGTTCTCATACACATCTCATACAAAACTTCAGACCTCAGCTGTACCTAGTTCATGGTGGATATAATGAACATCACAAGCTCTGGTTAATTTAATTCCACACAACAGTGAACTTTAATGAGCATTCACTTGCTTTTCATTGCCTCTATTTGGAAGTGTAACTGAGCTCCATGACTCGAGTCAAGCAGGTGCAACCATTAAAAGCAGTCTCCATTAAAATCACATGGAAGTCTAGATGTACTAAGATTATGGGATTGAAACAGCCTTAAAATAGTTTGATTTTGGCAATTGGGGGCTTTTATGTATTTGTTTTTATTTTTAGACATTTATAATGGTTGGGAGCTTGGTCTTTCAAATTGGTTCATCTGTTTATGTAATTGCTGAGGATTATTTAAATTTGCCTTTATTTAGCCTTAAAAATATTATGCCAACTAAAAGTACATTTTTTAAATATAATAATTATTATAATTAAGCTCCCTGAGTCAGTGGTGGATACTTGAATCAGTGGATGATATATCCAAGGTAAATGGATAGGATTAGTGGAGAAAATGGAAGGTTGGGGTGTTTTTTTTGTACTGGGGGAGTTGTATCTGACCATGACGTGTAGCAAAATGTGTTTACACAAAGATTATGTGAAAATATTTACATTTACAGCATTTAGCAGACACCTTTGTCCAAAGTGACTTACAGTATTGTTTCAGTATATGAGCATTGAGGGTAAAGGTCCTTGCTCAAGGGCCCAACAGCAGCAACCTGGGAGGAGTGAGTTTCGAAATGCCAACCTTTGGATTACTAGTCCTGTACCCTAACTACTAGGCTACAGCTGGCCATATGAGTATGAATAAACTTTGTTGAATGAATGAATGTCCATGCCAAGAACACAAATACCAAACCCCTGAATTCAGTAAAACATGAACCTAAAGCCACTAAAAACTAACATGCATTCTACTATTGAGGTTATAAGCAAGACTACTCACAGGTAGGGCTGAACCCAGCAACAACTTTATCCCAGAGCTGTTTTATTCTTTCAAAGTGAATGAAAAACTGACAAGATGTGATAAGTGCATTAAATGGCCAAAAATATGTGACCTTGAGTTTACTGAAAGTTGCATTTTAACCGTCAGCATTGATATTCAATTAAATAATCATCGCTGAGCTAACAATACTAAAAAAACAGCCTGTTTTATAATCAGTGTACCATTTCATCTGAAAAATGGTAATTTGCGTAGGGGACGCAGCTTCAAATTAGTGCCAATGTTTTTGGAACTGGATGTCCAACAACCTCATAGTCATGTATCCACATAAACAAGCACAATACTGCAGCCTGAATTATGAAGAGGAAAAAGTATTTGAATAGGAGCCATTACATCCATTTTCATGTTGTCCCTCCTATCCAGGAAAACGGCGTCCTTGGAGGGACATTATAAAAATGTAATCAGTAAAAATGACTTTTGGCAGCAGTCGAGCAGCATCGAGTCGTCTGCATGCCAGCACTGATGCTGATTGTAATGCTGGTCATAACAATGATAACATTATTGCAGCTGCTGGCCAGATACGATCGCTCAAAAGAGTTACGACTGTCCTAAAAGTTTTGAGCATTTCATCCCTGCACATCAAGTGTCCTACAGACCTTTGAACACTGTCCAGAGGGAGCAAATCACCAAAACAAACCTATTTCATTTTCAGTCTCATATATTTATTCGGTGTGTTTTTTTTATAGACGGCATCTTTAAACAACGTCTTCAAAAGTTATAAACTGAGAAAATTGAGATCTTACTCATGCAAGAAGGACCTGGGGTCGATCTCCGGGCAGGGTGATTCTGTGTTTGCATGTTCTAGCCATATTGCCTTCGATTGTATGTTTACCCCTCAGCGTTAATATTACATTCACATGTGCATGTTAACAACATCCATACAACCAGTATGGTTGTTTTCTTTCTTGGCCCAGATTAAACAATATCAATCATTTCCAAAACACCTGAATAGTATTTATAGTAATCAATAGGGTTGTTAAAATAAAACTGGAATAGACCGGGTAATGCCTTGCTACTGAGACATGAGGTCCAGCTCTGCACCTGCAAGATTGAAAATAAACCCAAAGTCCAGGATGCTCTTCCAAAGGTATTACAATACCTAAGAAACAATTGCAAATAAATGGGGTTAGGGCCGGGGGGGTGAAGGAGGGGTTTATGGGGGCAAAATAACAGAAACGAAGTAACAAATGAAAGACAGAAACATCCACAGCTGCAACATGCAGAGAAAGTGGACAGACCAGGGATAGCACAGAACCTAAAACCGGTTGGCACTTTATAACATGCAGCTTAGTTCTCTGAGTAATGGGAAGAGATGGAATTCTCAGTACGGCACTTGACGTACATTTAAGTCTTTGAGAGACAAGCCATGATTTGTAAAAACACAGTTATTCATCAGTTTAAGAGAAGCTTTCAAGGCCGTTATTTGCATAACGGTGGCAACAAGATTTTGCAACTAGGCCCAATAGGACAAGTTCCAAAAACATGACATTTTTCTTCTTTTTTCATTAATTTTTCGAATGCAGTTCACAAATCAGTGTCGTCTGTTTTTATAGAACTTCGGCTTTGTACTTTGCGAGCTTCTCAAAACTTGATTGTAACATCAAAAACATAGCTTGGTGTAAATAACAAACATTAAACCTCTGACCAATAAAAGGTCATGTCAAGGTCTGGCAAGTGTTTTATCTCCTTGAAATATATTTTATTATATTGAGGTGTGTCAGTCTCACTAGTTGGTCCATCAATGGATGGACTGGCGAAGGCTGATTAGGAGCAAATTGAAAAAAAGATGTAAATATATTAGATCATTTGTAAAGAAAAAATCTAATCGTTTAATTTAGTGGAGGTGCTTCTGCCCAACATCAGCCTGAGCCTCTATTGACTAAACATATTGTAATGATTGAGAGGGAGCAAATGGGTGTACACGGAGTTGGTTTATCAAGCTTAGGGTCAAATGTCCACAATGTTCTGACCCTATAATGTCAACAGCATAATAAGCAGCAACCCCAAAAATTATTCATGTGGAATGAAGATGTACAGATGTAACCTGAGCTTGACACTTCGGCGGACACTTGACTGGATCGATGGAGGTTATGGACGTTAACCTTGAGCGTCTACTGCACATTCACTTCCTGACTGTAAACCTAAAGTGTGTGGAGCTTTGAGGTGATGCTGCTGCATCTGATCTTATCTAGATTAGAGTGCGGTGTAATTACAGGCTGCACTCCAATGAACAGCCAAGGGCATTTCTCACCCGGGTAGAGAGCAAACCCTAATGACAGGGGCTTCCCTCACCCCCTACAAATTCATTATCAGAGCAGAATTTCCCTCCATCCATTTTCTCTCTGCTTACTGTAGTTCACTCAGTTACTAACTCACTGAGTCATACACTCACTCATGCACTCACATTCTCATTAACACACTCACCCATTAATTCACGCACACGCTCACATATTCACTCACTCACTTTCCCAGCACTAATGGAGCTGCCACTGTTGGTCAGGTAAATGTGCTTAAAAAGTACAAATCAGTGAATTGTGATGCTCCTCTGTTCTTATCACACACACACACACACACACACACACACACACACACACACACACACACACACACACACACACACACACACACAGAGAGAGAGAGAGACCAGTGTGCATCTGTGTTTTATGTTTGGAGGTTGAACTTAATTTGTCCTTGTCAGGATTAATCAGACTGTTCAGAAATTTCAGTTTAGCCATAAACCCTCTGTTTTTTGTGACATTCTTGATGGCTCACAATCCAATGAAAACATGCCAAATACTATGCCCTTTGATGGACTGCCAAAATAAATAAAATGCCTATGATTAATAGGTGACCTGTCTAGGGGGTTTCCTGCACCTTTTGCACAGTAAATTGTTCCCACCGTGACCCTAAACAGGAACATTTGGAGATAAAACAGATAATAGATGAATGAATGAATGAATGAACAATAATAATACTAATACTAATACTACTACTAATAATAATAAATTTTCAGATTGTTTTTTTATCATTATGAGGTCTAAGCTCCAGGAGAATCTTACATAATCTCCTCATTTCAACTGTTAAACTTCAGATTTGTCCCAAATGACTCCCGACTCGATTCTGACTCTTCAAAACAACTCCTGAACAACACGAATCTTATCACTAGCCAGCTAGTCCAATACTGTAGTTTTATGAGGCAGGTGGGCCCCGCCTCGCTTTAAAAACTAATGTATAATTATATCCGCGTGCTGCTGCCCTTTTAAATGTCTATCGCCCTTTTAAAGGCGCGTTCTGGCGCGTTCATTTGAGTGCTTGTGCTTTTACTTTTTGGAGTTTACCCGTTTTAACATCTTAATTCGCCCGAATCTGTAGAAAAGTGGTCGTGGAGCTAAACCAAGCAGCAGTTTAATGTACGTTTATACTTTATTGTTTATTAAACGTTTATTATTAGCAACATGCAATTTGAACCGTCGAGTGCCGTTACGTAGCTGCTATGCTATTTGTGCTTTTGTGACTGGACTTTGCATTCTTATTGTTTCCTTCTCCTGTTTATTGAATATTGTTTATAAATGCAAAATAGACGAGCACTTATTGTGTAACTTATTGTGTATGTATTTTTTGTATTTTTTATGAGCTTCAATGAGTGGAGACAGGTAGGCCTGTCTTTATTGTCATATTAGTTATATTATTCCTTTTTATTACACTTACTATCTCTAATACTCTGTATCCTGATGATTTTCCAAATGTCATCACTCGTCTAAATTCTTAGCACTTTTCAATTCTGTTTATGTGTACAACAGTTAGCTGTATTTTTACAATTAATGGTTCATGTGTTAATAATAATACTACGAATAATAATAGTTTTCTCCTGCGGTTTTATTCTTGGTTAATCAATATTTAATAATTTGTGTGTGTGTGTGTGTGTGTATTCATTCATATATTAGCTATGTATGTGTGTGTGTATTCATATATTAGCTATGTATGTAAATTCTTTGTTGTCTTAGTGTTGGTTTGTTTATTTTCTCTTTTACCTGTACATTCTATTACATTAGATTTTCAGCATTTAGAGTACAGTTACAATATACAGTCTGAGCAATTAGGGTTAAGGGCCTTGCTCGGGGGCCCAACAGCTGCAACTAAGCAGTGGTGAGGCTTGAACCAGCGTCCTTTGGATTACTAGGCCAGTACCACTTTCTTATTTTAGATCTCCTTACACTGACTTAACTCTTAAGTTCTAAGTTTTTTTTTTAATGGAACGAAATACTATGTCAAATGTATTGTGAAATCTCTGGTGTGTGTCTTTTCTTTTCTTGTTGACACAGTTAGCTTCACATCGACCAACCTGACCTGGATATAACGGCTAGTGAAAGATGAATAAATTACTGTAAATTATTAAAACACTCCGGCATGATTTGTATGTCCACACTGAGCATAAAGACCTAAAGATTTATTTTGTTGCCTTTTGAACATCCCATTATTTCTGTCCATGCCGAATGAAAACCCCAAACTGAAGTATTTGGCTCCTCGGCTTTAATTGTGAGTTCTTTCAGAATCGACGTCCTAATGTATAATGCAAGAATTAACGAATGACAAAGTCTGTGACGGTATAATCTGATGATCGTTTTCATTATTCCAGCAATGATTTGCTTCAGCCCGCCAAACGTATCAAATTATAAAGATTTATTTAGTGATGGATTCTGCAAGTGTTTGATCCTGCTTGCTCGGTGTTTCAAAACTGCAGCTTTTCAGGCTCGACAATCTCCTCAATCACCGACCGCATAAATAAAACATAAATATTATTTATATTGACTTATCACAGTGCTTTTTTATTCAGTGAATTTAATTGAAGAATCTGCGAACACATTTTTTAACGACTTGGCTCTAATTGCATGTAAAATAAAATACAAAATACTTCTTTTAGATCTTGTTACACTGACTTGACACTCGAACACGGTTTTTTATCACATCTACAAAATGGAACTAGACTCAAAAATATTAAATTCTTCAGCTTGAAATACTAAACTGTGAACTGTTGGCTTTGTACAAATGACCTTTTATATTAGACCTGTTCAAATAAACAGAACGTTGACTGGGGTTGACACTGGTTGGGCTTCATCCTTACATCCTCACTGCATCCTCACAGCATCCCGACATTTTCATACCATTCTCAAATCCTCATAGCATCCCCACAAACTCGCAGGATCCTTACATCCCTACAGCATCCACACATTCTCAAATCTTTCTATCCTCACATCACTTTCACCTATTCACATCATCCTTACTTCTAAATCCTTGTGACATCTTCATCTTCACAACCTCGTAGCATTATTCTCACCGCATTCTTACAGCACCTCCTCTTAAACAGCTTCTAATCCATACCCATATTAATAATCTGTGTAGTAAGTGGAGCATGCGTGATGGTAATTAAAATTGGAGTGATGAAATTCTAATTGTTGTAAATGCATGCCTGTATTACGTTATTGAAAGTTCATTTCGTTTCTGTGGGTGTGAAGTCACCTGGAGGATCGGAAAGGCTCGGGATCAAAAGCCTTGTTAATATTCATCACCATTGCTGTAACAATCACAGCTTGACAGCTGGTATGTGGGGCACGGCAAGCACTGCTCAAATGCTGCAGCGATGAATGTGGGTCAATGAAGCTGGAATAATGATTCTCATTACCTTTTAATGCTTTCTAAACGTAAAAATGTCCTTCATCAAGATGAAACGTCTGCAATCAGGAGGAATGCATTTGTGATTGAAGATGTGCTACTGTTTATTTTTGAATAAATCAGAGATTGGAGACTTGCTAATATTTCTTCATCACGTTAATCATATTTGTATTATAAAGAACAATCTGTCGCCTCACAGCAAGAAGGTCTTGTGTTTGGTCCCCAGGTGGAGTGGTCCGTGTGCTTACTGTGTGGAGTTTGCATCTTCTGCTGGGGTTTCCTCCCACAGTCCAAAAACACACACTTTGATCACCCACTACATGTTAACCTGCATATTTTGGACGTAACACCCTGGATGGGACGCCGGTCCATCGCAGGTACCTACAGGACAATTCAGTGTCTCAGATTAACCTGGTAGCATGTCTGTGGGAGGTAACCAGAGGAAATCCACACAGACACGGGGAGAACATGCAAACTATGCGCAGACAAGACCCAGATCGCCCCACCCGGCGATCGAACCCAAGACCTTCTCGCTGTGAGGCGACAGTGCTACCCACTAAGCCACCGTGTCGCCCCTGGGAAAGTTGCGTAGTGTAAACTGTGCATTACAGGGGCAGCGCAAAGAATTTACTTTAGTTACCATCCTGAAAAGGCTAAAGAAAGTAAAGAATCATTCCAAAGCTTTTCAGCGGCAGTGAGGAAAGGACTTTATAGACCTTGCTTGATGTACAGGGACATAGTCATGAAGTAATTTATTACACGTTTGCGCAAAAGTGAGAATGAATGTCTAAACAGGTTTTTGTCCTAATAGTGTATAAAACTACACAGATCGAATAAATAATATAAACTCCAGTAACCTGCACAGAGCCTTGACTTCAACTCCACAAGTTTGGAACAAATTGATTTATAGAAGAGTGGAGTTCGTAAATGAAACTTCATATTAATGCCATTGTTTTGAAATAGTAGGCCTGTATAGTAGGCCCGGTGGCTGACTGTCACCTCACAGATGGGGCAGTCTGATCCTTTCTGTGTGGAGTTTGCATGTTCTCGCCATGTCCTACTGGATTTACTCCGGGTACTCCGGTTTCCTCGCACATTTCGAAACAAAAAAAGTGAAGTCAATTGGAGATCCAAAATTCTCCACGACTGTGTTTGATATAACTTGTGTGCTGATGAGTCTTGAGTAATTATTAAACATTATCTAAGTGTAATACATGACGTTAAAATCTTGCGAGGACTCGGTTAGGTGTTTAAACACTTTTGGCCATTTAGTGCATGACCAAACGTGTCATTCAAGACTGGCGCCGTTAGAGCGAACATAAGGGAATGGAGAAAACCACACGAAAGCAAAATTATAAATTCATCATGTTGATGTTGGAGATCTGTTTATTTACCCAACATGCACCATGGCACATCCGCACTCTACACAAGCAGAATCTCAAATAACAATCTTAACTGCTCATGTTCTCCACACACTACAGTATTGTGTTTAGACTCTTCTTCAATGCACTTCATATCCAAACGAAGGTCAGTTTCAACTCCAAGCAATTAATTAATAATAAAAATAAAAAATATATATATTTTCTGTTCTGTTGTTTAGGATTTTTCCCCACTTTCTATGTCTCAATCTGTTCCCCAGCCCTTTTCCTTCCTCCATCGTTCTGAGCGTCTCTGACCCCTGTCTCCAGGGGGAGGTTATCTAACACTGTGCAGTATGATCGAGTGTTGTCGAGTAAGCTGGATGAGCGATGCGTCTTTAGCGGTCAGCTTAATGCTATCCTCCTTCAGTCCTCCTCCGGGCCGAGCTCAGTGCGTCCTCACATCCCCAATACAACACACACACTAACACACGTCTACATCTCAATCGAAACCATTATGAAATAAAGGAAAAGCAAAAGACAGCAGTTTACTAAACACCCTATAGGCAAAAATACTGATCGTAATTTTCAAGTCAAGGTGTATTGGGTCTATATAACGTAAATAAAAAAAAACTTGCTAAAGCACGGTCCATAAAGTTATGAGAGTGCTATTACTCCAGTGAAAGAAAAGATAAAAGAACACCGGAACAGATTAAATGTCCAGCAAGCTCATGGTCTGTTGTCCACATCCTTTGACCATATAGTGTATCATGCAAGGAAATAAATGTTGGGTTAAATATAGGGTTTTTATGCAATTAGTTAAGCTCTATTTTATTTCATTTTCTAATAGCACTTGTAATTCACTGGCTTATTTGCTACCCAGCAAGTTATCGCAAAGCTTTTAAAACTGCACCAGAGCTGATGGATGATCAAGCCACGACTCCTACGATCATCATCTGATTGGCGTGATTTGCTTCAGGATTTGTGGTGGTTCAGTACTTAGTGTGTTTAATCGTTGTTACATTAATATTGTGTTAAGAGTTTTTGGAAGCAGTTAGCTTCTTTTAGGTCCCTGCATGGTGTATGGTTATTTCACAAACTGCAGAACATGGCTTTTTGTCTCTTTGGTATGTGATTTTGCGTTCTGTGAGTTAAGCATATCATTTGGTTCTCTGCTCAGGGTGGGTATCGGCCGGAAGGTTCTTTTGGGTAATTTGGGACAACTGTACTGGGAGGGAAATATAATAATATCTGAGGTTGAGGTTGAAGTTGAAGTGATTCGAAGTTGGCCTGGTTTAAGTGGGTAACTGGATGAATTTGAGCAGAATGTTACTACCCGTGTTCAAATTTTCCAGTTTGTTTGAAGCCTAGCTCTTTGTGTGATTTGTTTTAGAAGCTGGTGAGAAACAGCTAAACACTAGAAACCTCTATGAATCTACTAAAGTGTGAAACTGTGTGGATGCGGTATTTCTTCAGAGAAAGAGTGCACAGGGAGAATGAGAGTGTGATTATTGATAAGTAGGTTTGTGTTGATGAGGAGTATTGATCGAGAGTGTGAGTGTGTGAGTTTTAAAAATGCCAGCGCAGCTTTAACCAGGCGCCGGCACGGTGTGTTTGGCTTTAAAGCCCCTTGGATAGGCGTGTGTGCATTGGGTAACGATCAGGTTCAGGGTGCGACTGGTGGTTGGTACCCCATGGGCTGAAACTGAACAACGTAATGACATTGCAGTGACATTGTTCTATAGATTGGAAAGCTTTTGTGCATTGTAGTTCTGCAGGTGTATAGAATAGAATAGAACGCCTTTATTTTGTCATTACACATATACAGATGTACAGTACAACGAAATTCTTTTCTTCGCATATCCCACTGACCCAACAGTGGTTGCCTAGCAGAACCAGGATTTGAACCCGCAACCTCCCTGTTCTGCATCACCAAAGGTATGTCGACACTTCTGATTCAAAGGTTCAGGCATGCCTACCACATCCATAGCAAACGGGTATAGAAGCCAAGTGTTCTACAGTAGTTCTCCATAGGCAAACACTGACAGTAGAATTCAAAGCTTATGAATGGGACATTTCTGTTGAGACATCTAACCTAGTTAACCTTAGTATAACTACTCTAACTACGGCAGTACTGTGTATTGAAAAAAGAATTTTGAATTGTACAACTTAACATACATAGTCTGAGTTACAGTTACTTCTTTATATTTCTGAAGCTCTGGTCATATCTATTTCAGCCACGGTGTAAGTTTCTGGTGGCGAATAGCTGTAAAGCGGTGCCTGCCTGAATCTTGGTAAATCCTGTAAAATGTGGTGAAGGAGGAACATTGAAAAAATATTTTAATACCGACAACATGCAATGGCACTCCCGACCAAATAATTCAACATAATGCACCAACAACACCAAAACAAAATAGAAAAATGGCTCTGAGCCCATGCTTAATGAGCCAGGATGAAGGCAGAATCCCTGCTGTCATGTTCTAAAATAGTTGAAAGTGTTGTGCGATTTGAGATGAGTGGAGGCTGCTATTGCAGCAAAGCTGGGCAACGATATAAATACGAACAGCTTTGGAACTGATATTCATGGGTCAGGTTTCACTACACAATATGGGAGGATTTATTTATATTTTTACGCTCCGTAGGCTGGCATCAAGACGAACGTACGTGTGTTTGTGTGTGATACAAGTGTACCCTTTTTCTTGTGATTGCCACTGGCAAGGTTACTGGTGACATGAACATGGTGCACGATTTCTACTGTACATACACTAGACCCGCAACCTAATTGTACATGGATGATAAAAATATAAATAGGGTTACTACACACACAGGGGTAATGCTGGGTCTTGGTGTAATAATTAGTCTCCCAGAGGCTTTCCTGAAAGGTAAAAGCATCTCAGAATAGCACACACATATGGAGCACCTACAATAAGGTGGAAAAGTCCCATATACTCACTTTAAAGGATTATCAAATATTTCATAATTGATCATTTTGGCATGAAGACACCTTAGGTGCCTTCATAAAGGCATTAACACATCTTTTCGAAATCGAATTCCCATCAAGGTCAAGTGACCACAGATGTTTGGGCAATCTGACTGGCAAAAAAGAACCTGCATTTGTAATCTAATAACCGTATGGATTTTTATTATCGTGCCTTTATCACTTCATTGACTGAAGGTAGTTTGACTGCTAACCTTGTAGCTTGAGCGTCATTTCATTTAACGCATGCACGTGTCAATTTTAAGAGGCTTGTCATTGCATTTAACTTTCGGCAACATCATGTGAAATGAGACCTAGTGTATCACAGCTGCATGCTTAATTTGTTAGCTAAAGAAAGAAAGAAAGGACTCCCTTGCTGGTTGTTGTTCAGCACCTTCTATTTCTCAAATACCAGATCTCCACACTTGATGCCAACTCAAGGTCAAACTCAAATGGTTGGAAATAATCCAAAAACCACTGAAATACAGGTCCACCAGATCAGAAGCTCTTGGCACACCGATGTCACAGCCCACAGTATTTGCCATAAGATTTAAGGCATCGGTGTAAGAAAAAACTCCAAAGCTTCTGATGTTCATGGTGTAGAGACGACTTTCATTAGTCTGGCAGCATCTAGGCACATGAAGATGTAAAGCTTAACTTTGAAGCCTTATTCCATGCTTTGCAGAGCACACATGGCTGACGGTGGCAATTAAAAAAAAATATTTCCACATAGACAGAAGTTGTCTAGGGTTTATTCCTTCTATGTGTAGAAATACATTACACTAAACCACCCAACTGGTTTTAACATCTTAAATCAAATGTCTTGGGTTGAGCCTTGGCGCTCTCACAATTTAACACCATAGAAAATTTCTAATTCAGTTTTAATAAATTAATTTGTTTTACATTTATCCTGATTGGTGTCACAGGAGCTTCTAAATTTCAGCTTGTTGGTTGAAACCAGAGCACCTGGAGAAAACCCTCACAGACACTGGGAAAGGATCAAAGCCAGACCCTCTTCGCTTTGAGTGTGACACACTTTTTTTCCTCACCGGAAACAAAACGAACACAATCGTTTGTGGGAACCAAGGTGGTGTTGCAAGAAGTGTGAGGGCCTGGGTTCAAAACTTCTATAAGTTCCTCTGAGGAATCTGGTCTTTTCTCCTGATGTCTCCTGATCTGATGTTTCCTCATACCTCACAATACCTGTAGAAGGTGATTTGACTACTCTCTTAGTCTTTGCATTTCTAATGTGAACGGATTTCTGTCAGGTTTAAATTTGGGGTCTGCATTTATTAAACGTAACCATGTTGTAACCATTGTAAACACCATATAATGACATGCATTAGCATACCTGGTCTTTTTTCCGTTCTGCCTCTTGGACCTCCACATAATCTCACTTTGGAGATGAGAATAAGGATCTGTTTCTGGCACAGGGACTTGTTGCTTTTGGGGCACGGCCTGCGCTTGTTGGCGATCGGTCGGTTGGCCTGGTCGTCTTTCACCGCCCGTTTTTGTCTGATCAAAGAACTGGCGAGTGCTGCCATCTTCCCCCCCTCTCACCTTTGGGAGGGGGGTTTCTTTGAGCAGATGCGTTTGGTCTGTCTTGTTTGGTAGCTTTTCTTTAAATGTAAAAGTGCAGACTTGGACTCCCCGAGAGGGATACAAACAGGAAAAGTAGACTTCGGCTCCCTCACAAAAAACTCTAAAAGCTAAAAGTGAACAAAATATGTTAAGTTCTTTCAGTGTCTTCACCCAGTCTGGGTTTCTCCTTCATCGTTCTCGATGAACACATAAACAAGTTCTTATTTGAGATTTGCATTCTTCTAAAAAGAGTAAAAAAGAAGTCAGATGAGGCATCCTGACCCGGTGTCGCCGAACTTGACGTCAAACCTAATCCCTCCACCCACCCTTCTCTTCAAGGTTGGATCCTGGAAACCCGAAGCTTGGATGAAGCCAAAGTTGACTTGTATGTTCTATAGATTAAAACAATCTCACCAACAGGGCTTGCTCCTTTTTCTCCTTCTTTTTTCTGTTGATGTGTAAAGTTTTCTCCAGAAGATCCAGTCCTGAGAAAAAAAACCCCAGAGCGCTAATCCAGCACGTTGCGCTCGCATCCACAGGCACTTCGGCGGCGTCTGGCGGACGAATGAATCCAATAATGAAAGGTTGAACGAAGAGAGATTTCCTTTCTTCCCGCCTCTTTTGGCATGCCTTCTCTTGCTCACTATCTCTCTCTATCGCTTTCCCCAAACCCGATCTCCCTACCTGCCCCCCCTCCCGAGCGAACGAATCAACGAGTCACTGCCATCAGTAAAGGTGACATTCATGAGAGGACGAGTGAGGGAGGGAATAAGAGAGCGCTAGTGAGAGAGAGAGAGAGAGAGAATCAGAGTTAATGCTACGATTCGACTCTTGCTCTATTACTATGTCCTTCACATACGAGAGAGCAAAAGTAAGAGAGTGACAGAGTGAGAAAGAACGACCGATTAGGGACGTACATATGAAATGCAAACGTTAATCGTTTTTGGTGACCCAAGAGAAGATCGTATGAGTCAATTTTCACCACTAAAATCCAGCACTGGATGTTTTACTATATCCACATCATGCCGCTAAAGGTTTAAGGACACCTAACCATTAGCTTTTTGGCAATTATGGATTTGTTGTGTAATGCGGCATAGAGGCAGCTGTGGCCTTGTGGTTAGAGAACTGGGCTTGGGATCAGAAGGTTGACGGTTTGATTCCCAGAGCCAACAGGTCCCGACTGAAGTGTGAGCAAGGCACCTAACCTCTAACTGCTTCCTGGGTGCCATGGCAAGGGCTGCCCACCTCTCTTTTTCTTAACTAAAATATCCTCCTGTCCACCCAAGAAGGATGGGCCACTGCTGAGTCTGGTTCCTCCAAGGTCTGGTGGTCCTAAACTCTGTAAAGCTGCTTTGTGACAATATCTATTGTAAAAAGCGCTATACAAATCAAATTGACTTGACTTGAAAATTGTACTCACTGCCCCTAGTGTTCACTAGTGTGTATATGTGTGTTTCACTGCATGGATTGGGTTAAAATACAGAGGACAAATTTCACTGCACAGTGAGAAAGTATTCTAAATCTTAAAAAATCAATAGTGTTCCGGTTAAAACAGATGACTTGCTTTACTGTACTTGTAAGGTTCAAAACTAATGTGATGCAGCTAATATAAAACCTTGGCTGCCTAATTTTTTACCACAGCTTCATCTCAGTTAGGGTCACAGTGAGTCCGACTTTTCTGGAATAATACACCAAGGACAGGATGCCACATAATTACCTGGCAGGGATGAGACCATGATAAAGAAGGTGATTTATCCAGGGCGAGGCCCAGCCATTGCACTCCGGTTGTGCTGACCTCTGCAAATTACCCAAATGTGGAAATCTTAACTGCATAATTTTTGATAGTGGGGAACTCCATTTGCACTCTTGCCTGAATTATGGACAGCTGTGGCCTGGTGGTTAGAGAACTGGGTTCGATTCCCAGAGCCGACAGGTCACGACTGAAGTGCCCTTGAGCAAGGCACCCAACCCCTAACTGCTCCCTGGGTGACATGGCTAGGGCTGTCCACTGCTCCGCGCACTTGTGCTCACTGCCTTCTAGTGTTCACTAGTGTGTATATGTATAGATGTATGTACATACTTATAAACCCAGGAACATCTGTTATTGGGTGTTCCTGGCATGTGATGCTTTTACCAAGCAATCCCATTTTTTTTCTGGGAATGACAGAATGCTTTCAGAACCCACAAGCTGCATAGGGCTGTATAACCACACATTGTCCGGGATGCGTTTTTCTGGAAAACCTTTCCTGGCAATACAGTAGATGTTACGTTGGCACGTCCCACCTACCTAAACATGTTCTAGACCAGATGCATTTCATGGCTACAGTATGTCCTAATATCATGGCCTCAGAATTCTTTGTACCTGTTTAGAATGGTTTCAGGAGCATGACCGAGTTTGAGGTGTACTGTTAGTCTTCAAATACCCAAGATCTCAATATGACCAAGCAGCTCTGGTTTCTCCCTGACAGACAAGCCTAGTCCATAGAGGCCTCACTTCAACTACAGTACTTGAATCATCCGCTGCTAAGGTCCATGTCTCAGTGGGTCAGCGGTTTTGGCAGCATGCAAAAGGAACTTCGCACTTGTCTAGACATTTCTGCTCCTCGCCAACCAAGACAGCCCAAGCCGGGCAGAACATGATAAATGGATTCAGAAAGAGGGCTGGTTGAATGGCTGCTTTTATATGTTCTCCCAGAGAGCTTTTTCCAGGTACTCTAATTTCTTCCAACCATGGTTCATGAGTTAATCAATCAGGTCCTAATGTATTAGATTTAAAGGTTGTATTATATGACAATGCCATGTATATTCACAATGATCGTATGTATTCAGTACCTACTGAATGTATTGATCTCACGGATGGATGTTTGTGTTTAGTGACAGATGTTGAGTTTGTGCCACTACAGATGTTGTTTCTCATTAACGCTGCCACGCACCGATCAAGTCGGGAAGCTTGTTCATCCTTCAACCAGTCAGAACATCATCATCATACATCATTCTCTGTCTCTTCATAACCACTGAGAGCTGGCACTGCCCCCGGACCTTATGTCACAGATTTGTTTTAGTAACACTGACCTTGTCAGCAGTGATTTTATCAGCTTTTAATTCATAACAATAAGATTCATTTAGGCATTAAACTGTATATTTAGCACACCAGCAGGGTAGCAGGCTATCAGTTACTGACGCTTTCACCTTGTTGCTACCCGGTTTCTGTATAATGTTCAGTCAGAGGATGTTCAGAGTGTAGTAGTAATCATCTACATGTGTGTAGCTTTAATAATAGACTGGTTTATAGTACTCAAGAGGTTAATAAAACTGGCATCAAATGAATAGCTGCTCATAGTCAGCCTGCAGCACTGCGCTAATTAGCGGCTAATGATGGTTCATTCAGTGACACTGAGTTGATTAATGATTTCTCCTGAAGCACTGCGGTGTGATTCCCATCACCACGTGAAATAATTCTCACTGGTATAGCATTTCTCAACTACTGATCAAAAAATGTAAAGAACAATCCAACGGAACAATCAATATTTCTGTTATTTACCATACTGGGGGTTTCAATGAGCATAATTACAAGTGGAGCTATACCATGTTGCAGAATGCGTGAATTTAATCCTGCTTTCTGATTGGCCGGCAGACGTCGATTACTAGTTATCTTCAATTCTTGCTCCATGTGTTTATCTACTTCTGAAACTCTTGCCAGGGCAGCTGATGCTGTTGCAGGAGCAATAAGGCAAACTCCTGGCCAGCTTTTCCTTTTCCTCAGACATGCCCATTTGTCTGTTTAGCATCTGATTCGAACCTGAAAGCTGAAACCGTCTGCATATAATCACGGTTAATAAGCATTGCACCCGGTGAGACGTAGCCATGCTGAGATGATATGCAGTAAAGTTACAGGGTAGAAATTACAGAGCAGTGCTAGCTGAGTGGTGCTCGGTACTAGAAAGAAGATTGAAAGGTTCCAGGGTTTAGTTTCACCTCTTACTACTTCCAAATTAACACTGTTTGGCCTCTTTTGAAGGTCATTAAACCTCACGCTAGCAGACAACCAATATTGGTGGGATTGAGTTGACGCGTTTTTCATGAACATATTTTTTTGAACCACACTTTGTCTTCATGGACGATTACAGGGATCCAGTCATGCTTGAAACTAAAACGTTATTACGGTCTTAAGTGTGGAAGTACTGATTCCTCACGGTAAGGAGGTCCTGGGAGTCCCGGATTGAGCCCGTCCTTTCTGTGTTGAGTACGTTCTTGCTATGTCTGTGTGGGTTTGCTACTAGTGAATCGTACACACAGTGACCCTGTATAGGATAAAGTAGTGGTAAAATAGACAATGAATGATTTCATACACCTGTCTGGACTGGTTGTGAATGAAATTCCTCCGGATTTGAAACAGACGTCCAGAAACGGCACAACAGGATCAGTTTTAAGCGTATTTTTTGATATCGATGGATTTCGATGTAGTTTCAGAGAGTCCCGGTAACAGATTTATCGGACGCGTGAGTGTTTTTATGTGAGTATTTTATTGTAAGAGGAGATGAGCCATGCCCAGAGGTTACACTCCTCCAAATTCGACTCAATCCTCTCTTTAGATTTTCTCCGTCTCATTGGGCCGCTTTTGCCTCAAAGGAATTAAAGACGGAAAAAAAACCCCTCAAAAACGAAAGATTAATTCGACTCAGTCTGGGGGCCTAAGCGAGGAGTCTCTCCGCAGTGCGTCATAACGGCGCGGTTATCAGACCTAATCTTCCAAAAGAGAGAAAGTTCTTTTATCCCTGCAGTAAATACTGATAAAATAAAGAGATAAAGACTAGCCAGGGCCCATCGGGGTCCAAAAAGACCACAGACAATCAGGATAATTTAGCCCCTGAGCTTGTGCAGATATTAAAACTGGGGATTAGGATTTTATTCATGTTTGAAATACTTTTTTTTTAATTTTACTGGGCTCTGGACGCCTCCATCACTTTGTGATTCATCCACGCTTTGTGCTTTGAGCTTTATGTCGAGCCACACTTCACTCAAACCGGCAATAAATCAGCTCACCCGAAACATTCTTCATGAGTTTCTGTTCCTTCATACTTTATTCTCGTGAAATCTTTTTGATTGATGAGATCGCTGACACATTTAGATCTTATATTCTTGTTTTCCTTGCAATGTGTAACTGCAGTCAGTTTATATACACTTCTGCCATAAAAATGTTGAATTCAATTATGTGTGTGTCCGAAATATAAGGTTCTTTTCATCACATCAATTTGTAGTGATGTGGAGAGGAGAGATTTTTTTATGAACAGTAATACAAATAATTAATCAAACTCCTAAACCAGGAAACACTGGCCACAAGGCAGGGATACCCTGGACATAAAACCGGTCCATCGCAGGGCTTCAGGTGCTCAGATGTCTCATGACTCCTGGCCAGCTGAAAGCACTGCTTATATTTTTATTAAAAATTTAAGCAATGGGCTAGTTTAATACTATGGACGACTGTGCCACCTCAGTACCTATTTACTGCAAAACCCATCATGGGAATTTGTTCTTTGTCCATAGTGGCTTCACATATAAACTGGGTAGAATGGGTCATTCATACATACCAAAAAAGAGCTGAGGGAGACTTGTCCAAGGATATTAGATTAATGTGAGGCAATTTAGCAACTACAGCATCTCAGCCTTCATTTGTTCAACTCAGGAATGAACATTATGCCGGTGACATTGAGTGTTGATTGCCGTTTCCTTCATGTCTCTAATCTCCGGTGGTTTATCTGTGGTGGCGGTGAAAAAGGATATGATGGTGTAAGAAGGCAATGAATGGGTGTTAATACCATTGGGACACATCATGCAAATTAAAAGATTACCAACATGTTGGCTAAGTTTGGTGTTTAAATGTTGATTACGTTTTTTAGCAGCCGTTCTAGATGGAGTTAGCACAAGAAACAATTATTCAGCTGTTAAATAAACCGCTACACATCAGCTTAGTTTCATAAATGAATCACCTCCATCTTGGCGTTAAAGATGTAGTAAAGCTAGTGCATGAAGCAGTCTGCAAGGTCATCGTTTTATTAGAACACTCTTTCACCTTTGTGCTTTATGTAGCCCTATGGGGCCAGTTAGGGAGAAGGTCCCGTGTCTGTGTGGGTTTCCTCCCCTAGTCCAAAGAAATGCCACCAGGTTGATAGGAGACACTGAATTGTCCTGTAGATACCTGCGATGGACTGGCGCCCCATCCAGGGTGTTACCTTGTACCTTGCGCCCGTTGAAGACCTGGGATAGGCTCCAGCACCCCTCCCCGACCCTAATTAGGATAAGGGGTTACTATCATTAATTTCCTGAAGTAGGTCCAATTTTTTTTTAATTATGCCTAATTTGGCAACTTACAGTTAATATGGATTCATTAAACACATAAACTAATTTGAACTGTGCTGTCGGCGATTGTGCATTGTTACATCACTAGTAGTGATCGCTGTATGTTGGAGGAGGAATAATAAAATAATGTCGCCCCCCCACACACACACTTTGTTGATTATTAGCTGGTTTTCTGGGTTTGTCAGGTTTTTGTGCATGTGTGGGTATGTTAGATGATGGAGTTACATAACTGAGACAAACAAGGCTTTCATCACAAACATGGGAGCAAACAAATCACTCGTTTTAGGAAATCGTTTTATCCATAGCAGATTAAGAGTGAGAGAGAGAGTGAGAGTGAGAGAGAGAGATAAAACTGAGATTAATTGAGAGAGAGAGATTGCTTGTCGTATTGTTTAAATGTCAGGGTTATCCCACTCATTCTCATCCCTCTCATCCTCCTCACCTCTTACCCTCGCTTATCCCGATCCCTTTCATCCTC
>JAYDZG010000018.1:4998487-5009601 GCA_034509265.1 Microcambeva bendego | reverse complement strand
GCTTTGTGTATGGAGAGCAACACCCCCCTGATCAACACTATCCTTATTCTTAGAGCAGTTGCAATCCAGCAGGGAAGGAATCCCTTGTTGTTCATGTATGCACCTAGCTAGATAGAACTCGAAATGGAGAACTCCATAGAACTTGAAATGGAAAGTTGTCCTGTGGTATTATTATGTGAGTGTTTGTATTGTTTCTGGTAAATGTGCTGCAGTTCAAGGAAGTAAGAATCTTAAATGACCCCCCTATCGGCCTTTTGTGCACCAACTAGCAGGGAAAAAACCTGGCATGCATCAATTATACAAGAGTACAGAGCTAGATCCAGAATGGCATAAAGTGGAGCTACTAATTGCTCACTCATGTAGGCCAAACACAGAGTGGTCCAATTTAAAGACAAATAACTTCTCTCTGATCATGTGACGTACCAGAGAAGGACAACAAGTTCTGATTTACTGTCCCATGTTATTCACTTCTCTCTGGAATGAGGGGTTAGAATTATCCATTAGCGGCGCTGTGTGCCTCAATGCATGCTGACTTTTTCACAACTGGGATTTTTTGGCCTCCACATTTTAACCCAATCAGTAAAACACACATACACACACACAATAGTGAACACACACTAGGGGGCAGTGAGCACACATGCCTGGAGTAGTGGGCATCCCTAGCCATGGAGTCTGGAGATCAGTTAGGGGTTGGGTGCCTGGCTCAAGGACACTTCAGTCAGGACCTGTTGGACCTCTCACCAGGCCACGGCTGCCTTCTTCTACATTTGTACTACAACCAATGAGAACGCAAGATGCAGTGTGATGAGGAACCCAGGAGAGCAGCTTTAAAAATGCAGTGGGGCATAATATAGTTTACATAAATATATATATATATATATATATTGTTAGTGTGTGTGGTGGAAAGATGATAAATGCTAAATGCTTTCTGGTCACGGAGTGGCCATATAGTGCACATCTGTAGGTTTCAATAGCAGAAAGTATGGATTTCTTTCCAACCACCACCCCTCACAACCTCTCTTTCTCCTCTAATGTACCTCTGTCTTTCTCTCACTCACTCTCTCTCTTTTCATCAGTCACTTAAAGGAAGAAAGGATGATGGCTTACAGGTTCCTGGCCATTAAGTGAGGACACTATTGAATATTCATGAACCTCAGAATGCTCCTCTCAGCACTAATGTTTGCAAGAACTTCAACAACTCACCAGCCAGGAAGTGAATCCAGACAGTCACACGTACAGACGGGTGTTGTAGATCAAGGCTTCTTGACCTGTCTTCATCCTGGGCATAAAAAAGCATCTTTGTTGTATATACAGCTACAGTGCATGTTCAGTTCAACGCAATGTTTTTTTGTACATAACCCAGCTTGTTTTGTAAGCTGGTCAGAGTGCAGGATCTAAGATTGTTAAGGGCCTATTTTAAGGGCCTAATTGTGGTTGCAAAGCAGAGCCAGGAGTCCAACTCTCAGCCTCCTGTTCAAGGCTCACTAGTCTACCATTGTGGTATGAATGCTTCCGAACTTTAGATATCTCAGTCTGTCAAGAAGAGATTGAAAGAGAAAACTTTCAATACTGGGGCAGACAGACAGACAGAGACAGGTACACTGAGATCGGCAGACATAAACAGAGAGACAGTCTTGACAGACAGACAGGCAGAAAGACCGACAGATACTGGCAGACAGAGACATGGACACAGATAGACAGAAAGACCGGTACGTAGAGGCTGGTACGTAGATGGATAAAAAGACAGAGAGACAAATGGAGACAGGTACACACATTAAAAAGACAGACAGAGACTCGGATAAACGGACCGAACGACAGATACTGACAGCTAGACACACAAGCAGACAGACCCAATCAGACAGGGACAGGTACACAGACAGACCCAATCAGAGAGATAGGTGCAACGATATTAATGCTGTCTGTCAACCTGTGCACCTGTCCCTGTCTGCCTGTCTTGCGGTCCGTTTATGTCTGCGTGGGAACCTGTTACAGACAGACAATCAGGCAGACAGATTTACGAGAGGTTAATATGTTTTTGGATTTTTCTGAGCACCATGGGTCTAGTAGAACGTATTGGCTGGTTGCCAGGCAACAACAGCAAACAGCACCAGCGAAGGTTAATGTGATGGCCGTCGCATTATGCGTGTGTGTGTGTTTATTAGTAGTTTAGGTCTTCTGTTGGAACTTGTGAGTCCCAACATGCATTGCGTCACGTAGTGTGTGACTATACCATTGATGACGCGTTAATCAGACTAGTATGTGATTTGAGACACGGCTCCTCTGTTGCTACTTTAGGCGCAACCATCAGGTCCCTTTCCGGCCTGTTAAATTCCTCACAAGTTTCTGGAGATGCGAGAGCTTGTTAGAGAGACTTGGTGTGTATAAGTGTAGTAACAGATCTGACCGTAGATGATTATTCTGATTGGAAATCGATGCGGCTTCAGATATGATGAACTGCCTCTTCAAATCATTACTCCTCGGTGCAGAGGAGCAAACTGAGCAGTTGTCATGTTTCAGAAGCTGGTGAGCTGGTCTTTTCTCCAGCTTTTATTCATCATGTGTGCAAAGCCTCGAGGGACTCTGCCTTCACTCAAATAACTAAAAGTATTTCCGAAAAATGAGCAGCATATTGTTTATATTCTGAACAGATTGCTGCAGTTGTTTTTTGCATTTCACACTTCCAGCACCAAACTTATGTGTCCAACCTCAAATCTAACATCTCATCATCTACTTCCAATATTAATACAACTAACTTGAATCTAATACTTCCATATCTTCCTTGTCTCAGACCTCAAATGTAATGCTTCTGTTCCCATACCTTCAATCTCAGATCCAATGCCCTAACCCCTACATCAAATCGCAAATGTAATACTTCTAAATCCCAACCTCCAGGCATATACTTCAAATCTAATACTTCTGATCCAAGCTTCTACCTCCAATCTGCTACCTCTGATATTTTACCTCCAATTGAATACTTCTGATCCTCAGAATCCAATCTCCTACCTCAAAGCTACTACCTCTGATCCTCTACATCCCCTCGCCATCCTTAAATCCAATCCTTCTGATCCCAAACCCTCCATCTTCTACTTCCAAACTCCCGTATAAAATCTACCTCTCATTATCATCATCTTCCAATCTCATCTTTCAAATCTAATACCTCAGATCTCCCATCATTAATATTTTACTACAAATCTAATGCCTCATATCTTCCACCTTCAATCTCTTACTTCTCTTACTAAATCTAATAGCTCTGATCTCCTCGTTGCAATTTCTTACCACCAATCTCCCACCTCCAATCACCTACCTCTAATTATTTATCTCTAATCTCTTACTTTTAATTTCCTATTTTTAATCATACATCTTAATTGTGTCTGCCACCTCCAGTCCCGTAGCTCTATAATACCTCTACCTCTAATCTCAGTCCTCCTTTCATGTTTCACCTTGTGAAATACATGTTATTGGTCATGAGTATATTATTGTAGTATGCTGTTCTTAATAGTGGCCACATAGATGCATTTTAGGGGAGTTCGGATGGCAGAAATAACATTTGTCTGAGATGATGAAAATGAAATACTGATGTTTTAGTAACCAAGAAATGACAGTCTGCATGTTTTCATATTTTATCCGCTCTTCCATTTTCACTTTGATAAAAATGGGAATATTTGTATGTTTCAAAAACACACACTTACCCGCCCGGACTCGGTGAAGTGCACGCTGCGCACTTTTAAGCTTTTAAGTCTATTTTTGCCTCTTTTCTTCCATCACTTTCTTCCTGAGTTCCCCTTTCTGCTCATTCTGTCTTTCAGTGCCATTAAAGGTCCGTCCCTTCTAAACAGACACAGCCTTTCATAGACAGAAATGACATTTGCATGAACATTTTCCTTCTCGTTTTGTATTGAAATTCATTCAGGCTGAAACCAGAATATAAATGGTTTTGATTTAATTTACAAACCTCATTTCTAGAAAAAGTTGGTGTAAAACTATATTCAAAGAATCAGCGATTTGTTATTTGTCTTAAATCCTTATTTAACTTATAAAAACAAAAGATTTCCTCATCATTATGTGCCATACTATATTCCTGGTTGCCAGGTTTAGGCTTTTCCAGCGAAATTGTGTTTTAATTGAAAATTGTTTTGCATATTTTGCACCTACCTCAGAAATAAAATGCGTTCATTGAAAGATGAGCACAAATATAGTATTAATATAACTATGAATAATTAAAATTATTATTATAAGATAAGTATTAGCAAATTATTGACTTCATTATTTAGTACATTGTATTAAACATTGAATTTGTATTTTATTGTAGAACATTATTGTAAGGGATGATTTAGACTGGATTTGTAGCATTTCATCTGGATTAGTGGGGTACCAGGAACTACTTTCGTTTATGTCATTAGAAAAGACTAATTGAGTCTTTGTTGAATGTCTTTTTTATTATTACTATTGATATTGGTTGAGTACCTTATGTTAGGATGTGTTCACATGAACATAGATTTGAAGGCTATATCGAATATTATCATTAAACAGCAGAGGGCGCTGGCGCTATACACTTTCTCTTCTTGATGTCACTAGCGCTTTATGCCTGGTTGCCAGGTTTGGGGTTTTCCAACCAAATTGGGCAGTTTTAAGTAGTTTGTACCCACTTCAGAAATAAACAGAATTTATATGCAGTGCTTTTGTAATAGATAAATAATAGAATTAAACTATGTCATAGTTTGTCTTGAAAAAAAAAGCCTACCCACTGTCTCTCCAACATGTGGGTAGCAGCCGTATGTATTTTTCCACCTGCGCTTTGTCATTTGGAGAGACTCACCCTGTACATTACCTCATCTCTGTACCGGTTCCTTCAATCAGTAATTGCAGTAGTCATGGGAGAGACCCTATCTGATCCCACCCCTATATTAACAACAGGCCAACAACGATCCCGGCTCTGGTGTTCAGCGAGGATTTTACCGTTTCATAACCTGAGAGACCGTAGCTGTCATTTTAATTAACCACACATAATATTATTGGTGGTTTCTTTATATGCTTATTGGCCAAAATGAATAGACTCTTTGAGTTTGTTGGGCATCTTTTTTCTCATCACAAAAGCATGGGGATGAATATGCATCTTTCCCCTAACACACACACATAACCATCACAGCTCCATCAAAAGGGCACTTGTCAGGTCAGTTACAGACGTGACCGTAGGGCCGTCTTTGTGCTGGTCTTTGGAAATCCTCCACTCCAAACTTAACAAATTGTGTCTTTCTGGACCTCACTTTCTTCACATAATTGACTTTTTATGCCTGTTTGTAGTGAGTGTGACTACAACATCTGAACTGAATAATTAGGAGCATGTGCAGGTAGATCGACGCTGCGATCGTGAATGTTTAATTTTAATTTAATTTTAATTTTAATTTTGTGCTGAACTTGAGAGTTTAACAATGCATTTTTTGTGCATTGCTGGGTATTAGTGTGATAAATGATAAAGGTTCCTGGTTGGCCGCTCGGACTTATGAACTGGATTGCAGTTCTTACTTCTTACTCTTACATACTACTTCTAGCTAAGAGTAGCAATTTGAGGCTCACGAATATTCAGAAGCTTCTTTTAATGACCGAAACATTTTGGATCACACAGCAGATTGTGGTCTGCGTTATTAATTTTGCATGGTTTGGCCTATTTATCCGGGCATGGAATCAGCACTATAATGCACTGGTTTCTTCATCCTAGTGGATCAGGTGGAGCCCAGCTGACCGATGGAAACGGCGAGTTCATACTCCCTGTGCTTGTATGCTAGTATAAAATCTCGCTGTTCCACCTGGGCACCGAAAAGGAGGATTGCATATGTTCATTAAATTATTCATTGCAAAAGGTGTCCTGGTCCTTTCTGTGTAGAGTTTGCATGTTCTCACCATGTCTTCGTTCTCCCACAGTCCAGACATGCAAGTTAGGTGAACAGGAGGTACTAAACTGTCGATGATTGTGTTTGATATAAACCTGTATATTATCGTTTCTGTCGTGGATGTATTCTAAGGGTGTAGAACATGACGTTGAATATTCAATTAGACAAATAATTAAAAAAATTGCAGAAGCTGTGGTGGAGTTGGACCGGCATGAGGAATCACCTGTGTATGAACATCTGAAAAATTCACCAAATCACACATCTTGGTCTTAATGAATCATCTCGTTTCTTCTTCTGTAGGTTTTCTAAGCACTGGTGATCAGTCGGCCAAGGGAAACTACGGCCTGCTGGATCAGATTCAGGCTCTGCGGTGGCTCAATGAAAACATTGGCCATTTTGGAGGCGACAGTGAAAGGATCACCATCTTCGGCTCGGGTGCCGGAGCATCCTGCGTGAACCTGCTCATTCTGTCCCATCATTCCGAAGGTAGGTTCTCATCGTCGTCGTCATTTCGGTACATTACTGGACTTCATAAATTCACACATGATTTTACTCTGCATGGTCAAAATGATGTAGACACTCCTCTCAGTTATGCACACTACATAAAATAAGTACACAGTAAACCCCTGAAATTCGTGGAGGTTACGTTTCAAGAGCAGCCACGAATAGTGAAAAACCACGAATAATGAACGCTGTCCAAAAATGCTTAGAAATGCCCATTATTATAATTTAAACCCCAAATATGCTGCCAAAAAAACATTTTCAGTCACTAGTGCAGTGTTTTGACTATGGAGCAGCAAGGTGTATTACTAACCAATCAGTGGCTGATCCTAGAGTGGAGGTGGGTGTTAGGGCTTAGAAAATTTAGAGTTCAATTAATATGAAGACGCTTCCTCTAGTCAGTGTGTAGGTTACCTTTCTAGGGAACCTTGAAAATGGTTGTGTTTAATATTGAGTCCTCCGTTGTGAGTCAGTAGAACATTAATGTAAACTGAACTAGTATATGTGAGACTAATCTTGTTCCGTTGTGTAGAGCAACTGCCTATTTTGTGTATTTACATCAGCGAGGTGCACTTTGAAGAGTATAGCCTTCTTTCATTAATCTCTGTGTGGTTCCGCAGACTCCTGAGCATCCTGAGCCGCCTGATGCTTCAGTTAATAAAGCAGTTTTGTTAAAAATACAAGTTTTCTTTTCAGCTAAAAACACTTTAAAGACATCTATTACATTATTACACCACTTACCACAGACCGGCTCATATAACTGTACCGACGTTACACCCATATGTATGTACTGTCACATTTTGTTTTTGGTATAAGTAGGGTAAATAAACTATAATTAGTAAATCATATGGTTTTTAGTAGTAAAACACATTAAATAAATACTTATAATGCCACAAAAATACAATAAAAATGTGGAAGAGGAGTTTCCGTGAATTAATTTTAGGTTCCAAGGGAAAAATCCGCAAAGACTGAGTCCACAAATCCTGAACCGCGAATAAGCGTGGGTGCTCTGTAAAATCATTAGATGTCACCATATGAAATGTGGCGATGGTTATGGCAGGGCCAAAGCCATGATTCTATGAGTTTAGTGGCTGACTCAGGGCATCATTGAGTGGAATTGGAATGTCCTCTATGAGCCCGGTCTTGGCATCCATCATAAGTACTTAACCTCACAAATCTTAACCTAGAAGGGGCCCAAAATCCGAACAAACATCCTGTAGCTAAATACTTCCCAGAAGATTAGAGGCTGTTGTGGCAACTCTGTTCTAAAACTCAAAGTCCACCAAGCTTAAGTTCAGGTGTCCATGTACTATTGGCCATCTAATACAGATTGTGCATTTCATTTATTTTATTTATTCATTAAACTGCTTCCTGAAGTTCTGATGGCAGTATATACAGGGTAGATTGTAGGGTGTCATTTTATAGCAGTCAATCCACCTTCTGCATATGTGCCGTGTGTGTGATGGTGGGATCATGAAGTCTCGTAGGTAGTCGGTTTGATTGAGGTTTATAAGGAGAAGTGTGTAATGAATTTTGATGGAGGTGAGACGTGATCCTAATGACGTAAATATGAATGTGTGTGTGTGTGTGTGTGTGTGTGGAGGATGATAGAGAAGCATTCAGCTGCATCTGAACTGACTCTTTAATTGATTTCATAGGGACAGTTGATGGGGAAGGGTGGGCAACACAGCGCTGAGTGTTTGTGTGTGTGCGTATGTTTGACTCTGTACAAACCTCCACTCGTCTGGGAAGCTTCCTACTAGATTCTGGAAAATGACTGCTGGAATATACTTACCAACCCGGAGTATGCCTTTTATTTCTTCCTATAACAACTTCAGGATAAAGTCTTCATGAAGATAAACATTTGCATGTTTAAGGTGTGGCTCTTAAGGATACACACCTCTTAAGGTGTGACTCTTAAGGTGTGGCTCTCCGTGCACAAGGCTGAGCCGCATATGAACTTGCTTTGTGCAGTTCGGTAAAAAAGAAATTGGAAATGCTAAATTAGCAGAACAAGAGGAGAAAATGCATAGAAATACACCTCAGCCGAACCTCGGTGGACGTTGGATCAGAGTTCCCATTATACTTTTCCCAAATAAATTATCTCAGAGCTGTCAGGTACACAAAGTTGTACTTTTCTTCATAGTAACAAATAAGTTTTTCCCCCAAATATTTGGTTTTCCTAATACATGTATGGAAGCAGTAGCCTAGCATTAAATGTACTGGACTAGTATTTGGAAGGTTGCAGATTCAAGCCCCACGACTGTCAGGTCGTTCCTGTTGAGCCTTTGAGCAAGGCTCTTAATCCTCAATTGCTCAAACTGCATACTGTCACTGTAATGTAAGTCACTTTGAATAATCATGTCTGCTAAATCCTGAAAATGGAAATGTGTTAGGGAGGTAGGACTCTCCATGTCATCTTCATTTTCAGATTAATTAGGCTGACATTAGATCACAAACTATCCTCAACCCCAGTGATCATTTTAAGATGAACTGGAACAGCTGCAAGCCAGCCTTTCTTGCTTTCCTCAACATATTTCTTTTCACTTAATGGACAGTGTCCTCATATTTTTGTCCTTATTGACCTGGTCCAGAACAAAGATACAATAGTATTCATAGCAGTCAAAAGTACAAAGCTTTTAGATTGGCAATCGAAGTGGTCCTACACCAGAACCCTGAGGGACTTCATGTGTTAAAATAACTGATAGTTATATATATTTTTCAATTAGGGATCAAAAAAAGAACTCATGTAAAAGTAGGAGGTGAGCCAGGAAAGTGTCAGTCATGTGATGCCTGTAGCAAAGAGCCAGAAGAAAAGTCTGCTGTGGCAAGTAATATTTATGTGGCAATATAATAATATTTGTTTCGAGGTCGAGCATTATTGGAATAAGCGCAAGTCACTAAATCGAAGGTCACTGACCACCCTAACCAGAGCTGTCTAGGAGCTATGACTGAAATATCTTAGGAAGGTTCCTCCTGGCAGTGCGGTCTGTTAGCTGGGGTGACATGATATTACCCAGTACGCTAGTTCAGGGTTGTAGGATTGGTGCTGCTCTTCATTGACACGGTAACTGTGGCTCTGTGACACAAACCCAGGATATCATCCATCGCCCGTTGCTTCGATTCTACGAATGCAGGGTCATTTGCAATTGAGATCAAAGCGCTTTTATTTACTCAGTTCTTAAACGTGGCTGTTTTCAGGTCTGTTTCAGAGAGCCATCGCGCAGAGCGGCTCGGCCATCTCCAGCTGGTCCGTAAACTACGAGCCTCTTATGTACACAAAAATCTTGGCCAAGAAAGTGGGCTGTAGCTCAGGGGACACGGCCGACATGATCAACTGCCTGAGGAGGAAGAGCTTCCGTGAGCTAGTGGATCAGGACATCCAGCCGGCACGTTACCACATCGCCTTCGGACCGGTGGTTGACGGAGACGTAGTGCCAGATCATCCAGAGATCCTCATGCAGCAGGTTTGACGTGGTCCAAGAATCAGACAAGGACATAAACAATGTTAACATTTCATGGTATCAGTTCGATTAAATACATGTATTTTCAAAAAACTAACTTGACAGGAGAGGCTAAAAAACAGATGCGGACCGATATTAACAGTGTAAACAAACAACAAATAGCACAATTTTGATTTAATGCGGAACATTTATCACTGCATATCACTCAAAAACAAAGATTTCTAGTCTGTTCACTCAAAACATAACTATAAATAGTTCGTTTTTGATAAGTTTGGTGGCAAATACCAGTAAATGGTTAATATGCATGCAAACTAAAAGTAAACATGTAATAAAAACCGGTCATATGAACGCAAACTCAAACACCCTTGTGATAAATTATAGTATTTCTATTATCAAGAATTTTACAATGCAAAGTGTTTTTAGTTCCTTTAAGTCCTTTTAGCTCAACTTAAAAAAAAATAAAAATAGCTTTATTGGCAAGGCATAATGTAGACATATGTATTGCCAAATCTTATTTTCATATTTAGGAAATAGAATTACAAAATAAAGTAAGCATGAAAATAATCCAGGCCATCTCTTAGTAACCACAATACCGCAGTGGAAGGGGATGCGGAGAGACTGTGATTTTTTTTTATTTATATTTTTAATCTTGTTATTGGTTGTTTGGATATTAACTTTTACCAACGGATAGAGAATTAAACCCTCAATCCACACATGTAAAAAAGTGAAATAAGGACATACGTATTTTTTGGACAGCGACCATATCTAACACTGTGTTCAGGGAGAGTTCCTGAACTACGACATCCTGCTGGGGGTGAACCAGGGCGAAGGGCTGAAGTTTGTGGATGATACAGAAGGAGAGGATGGAATCTCTGCTGCCACATTCGATTACACCATATCCAACTTTGTAGACAACCTTTACGGATACCCTGATGGTGTGTAACCTTCACTATCCTCACTATTCCATCAGAAATTAAACTCGTCTATAAAAATCTCACGTTTTGTTTCATTCCCTCCCCATTAGGTAAAGACATCCTTCGCGAAACCATAAAGTTTATGTACACAGACTGGGCCGATCGAGATAACGGCGATATGCGGAGGAAAACTCTGCTCGCCCTTTTCACCGATCACCAGTGGGTGGCGCCAGCCGTTGCCACAGCAAAGCTCCACGCGGAGTTCCAGTCGCCCGTTTACTTCTACACCTTCCACCATCACTGCCAGATGGAGGGGCGCCCCGAGTGGGCGGATGCCGCACACGGAG
>JAYDZG010000018.1:4934345-4946370 GCA_034509265.1 Microcambeva bendego | reverse complement strand
CTGGATGGTGACAAGGTACCTACAAGACAATTCAGTGTCTCCGATCAACCTGGTAACATGTCTTTGGACTGTAGGAGGAAACCGAAGTACCTGGAGGAAACCCACGGTGAGAACATGCAAACTCCGCACAGAAAGGACCTAGATCATCATACCTGGAGATCAAACCCAGGACCGTCTCGCTGTGAGGCGACAGCTCTAGCCACAAAGCCACCGTGCCACCCCCATTCTTGCTATGGAGTCATACTGGGAGAGTTTATTGCTTTAAGAACTGACCTACTTGTAAGACCACTTCATATACGGGGGTTGCCAGTTAGTATTGTAGAGGTTCCGTAAACATACACTCATTACCAATCGTAGTAATTGAAGTATTTATAAAGCAAAAACTTTAAAAGCTTCAATTACAGTTTCAAAAAACTCATGTTGAGGGTTTTAAAACTTTAAAACTTTCTAAATTTGTATTTTTTATCAAAAATAAAAAATAACCACAAGTGCCACACATCCACAAACACACAGCTGTTCCGTCATCACAGCAGAAGTGAAGACGTTTTTAAATAGCTCCTGCTAAGTGCATCATTACTGCAGCATCCATTCATCGTGTTTCGTGAAGAGTTTTAATAAATGATGAATGAGGAGAAAAATGGGCTGTTCAACAGAGTCCAGAAGTCTGAGTGCACCTTCAACTTCTGTTTCAACTCCATCATTCTTCAAACACCAACAGCAGGTGTGACTATTGATCTGGCTCAATATTTATGATCTGCCAGAGCTGCTTTCAAACAGTGAGTAACAGTCTGAGCAGTAAATCTGTTTGGACAGGTGTGTGCACAGGTAAGTATTTTATATGAATAAAAGTAGAGCCTATGGTATATTATGTTTCAAAACTTTAAATATCTTAAGAGTGCAAATGAATAATGCATCGTCTGTACTGATGTTCCAATTCGACGCAAAGATCTTCCTAATATTAGTTCCTAAAATCCATCCATCAGGTCATTTTATACTCTCATTATGAGCTTTTGCTTTCTCTGCAGTATGTGACCTATTAGCTCTCAGAAAGCATTGCATGAGATGCTGCCGTGATGAATTTACTGTAGCCATATGGACCTTGGCGTACTTAATAAAACATCATTACAGAGTCCAGCATTGTTTTAAGAAATGAAACCTAAACTTGATTACACTAATAGAAAACCATTCCTCAACCGAATGAAGAGTTTGGGGTTTAATATTTCTTACTGCAACTGTATCTGTGTGTTTGTGTGTGTGCGCCAGTGGCACCGAGCTGACTCAAATGCCACGTTGTGTTATTTCCACTCCATGCTCCTTCATAATGTCTCTATTTTTATGTTTCATAACACCGCTCGTGTGTGTGTGTGTGTGTGTTGTAACGTCCTCATTTGCCATACAAGTTGACTAATAGGTAGAGGAGGCACAGTTGCTTTTCTTTGAAGTGTTCTTCAGAGTACACAATGCACTAATACAATAAAATTCCCAGTAATGAGTACAGATCAGGTGCGACTCTTGGTACCTGTGGGGCAGCCCTTTGTGACTCTCAGGGCTGTCGAGATCTTTGCTTTTCCTGGCTCTCTTGCTTGCGTTTCTCAGCTCTGGTTTTTGAAACCTTGGTCAGTGTGAGACTGGTCGCAGTAACCTTTCTGTTTTGAGTTTCCTAGTGGTGGGACGAATCTTGGGTGTTTTGTTGTTTCTCTATGGGGGGCATTGGGGGTTTAATTTGCTTGAGGGCTGATCTTGTGGAGATGTGCCGAGTGCTCTTTTGCTTCCTTGTGTACCATCTATCTGCCTTGTTTGCTACGATCGGTTTGAAAATCCTTGCCCTAAAAAGGTTTAACCTGCTACCTCTACCTCTCCAACGAACTTTTTTCTATTGTTTTGTAATTCTCTCTCATCCATTTTCTTTTTCTCTAGACAAAAGCAAAAATTCATGACCCAAAAAAAACCTCTAACTTTTTTTTTCTTGGCGTCTCTTCACACTGTCTTAACATTTCTGAAGCTGTAAAACTTTTCCATTTCTTAATTTCTTTCGACGTAGAATGTGTTCGCTAGCTTTTTTATGTAGTTGATTTATTATTTATGTTTAGTACTTACGACTGTGTGCAAGGGGCTGTCGGGAGCAGGAAGAGTGGGTATGATTTATGCATGCTGGAATTTTGAATTGGTTAAACTGGGGTTTAAATGCTAAGACACACACGGCCATTGCTGCGTTCCATTTCTACTACTTACTTTCTTCAAAGGTGCCTGTCACTGGTCAACGATTATTGGTTGATTATTAATTGATGAACTATTTTGTAGCCCAAAGATTTACTGTATCTTTTACTGTAGCAAGGTTTTCCATCCTTCCTGTTGATACTCCTCAGTAAGTCAATTTCAGTTATATTAACATTTCAGGTTGTCTGGTGGCTAAATGTGTAGCACTGTCATCTAACAGCAAAAAGATCCTGGGTTTGAGCCCCAGTTGGGGTGGTCCTGGTCCTTTCCTTTGTCGAGTTTGCATGTTCTCATTATCCTTGACTTAAAACTGTAGTTAATTACACTTAACATCAGAGGCTAAGCAGTTACAAATTGGGGATAGAGGGGCTTGGACCAGGGACTTTATGTTTACTTATGCGGTACCTTAAATACCAGGCTATTATGTTCTGTTAATGTTTTGTTTATGACATTTGTTGAAGAATACTTCACTGAGTTACTAGTAAGGGATCAGTAAGGGATCATGAGCCACCGGGATCTAATTGACTTAAAGTAGAACAGTCACATATAGGATATTCAAAAATGAACCAAACTTCCAGAGGTTTTTTAATGTTATTATTTAATCTCAAGACCATATCAGAGAAAAATGTACTGATTGTCATGTTGTCATACACCCTGGACTCATCTCCAACATGCAAGCCCAAAAAACTACTCTTAAAAACCCTAGTATTGGTGGGCAAGTATAATAGACCGATTCCAAGTTGCTTCACTTCGTATTGTGCCAATACTTATAACTCACAGCAATACTCATGCCAACTCAGGTAGATCATGTCGTGTTTACTGACTATCAGTGGTTAGCGAGTACTCTTCAGTGTCATTTCAAATTTTAAGTTCGTATAAAGAAGTAACCTTGTAAAGTGAAGGATTTCATTGTAGTTGTGTGTATTCACGGTTGTTGCACCGTCTGCGCACTTGATGTTTTCTCATGAGGAAGAGCAGATGGATCGAGCGATGATGGAATTATATAATGAACAAACACACTGAGTTCCTGATGGAGTGTGAATACAGAGCCTCGGTAAGGACAGCTCTTCATTCTACTGCTCTTCCTCCCACCGTTCCTTATACTCACCCATTCATGTCGGGTTGTCTATTAATATCTACAACGAATGTCTTCAGGTTTTTTATTTGATGTCCAATTTACAGTGTTGAATGAAAATAGTTCTTTCATCCGTATATTTGTTCTTCATCTAGTCTTATCATATTACGCTTATTGTGTTACGCTTAACCTGTATGGTTACAACCCTCCACTACTGACTGAGTCGCTTCACTACTGACACACACCCCTACCGACCCATGTACAGTACCGACTGCAGTTTTTCACCTGTATGAGGGGAGTACGAAGAGCCACACCCTGATCAGCATTATCCCTACACCCTAGATCAGCCATCAGACGTCTTAATTGCACCAGTTATGAGAAACGCCATCCCGGCTTTTCCCACTCTATGAACAACCGACAATCATTGTTCATTTAGCTGCCCAGCCCAGCAGGCAAGATTCAGTACGATGGATTTGAAATCTCTGCTCTGGTGTGCTAGCATATATATACCAAATGTGTGTTACAAGCAATACATTCTAAATGGTTTAGATTTACAAAGTGAAATTCTCAACTTCTCAAGACATTTCCAGCAAGAAAATGACTAAACCGCAAATGAATGGAAAAATATACAGAGCCACAGCAAACACATGCAGCATCACTGTCAGAACAACTGATTCTATCACCCACACAAATATACTTCATGGATCCACAGACTGTAGCTGGACCGGTGCACCATACCAAAACTCGTGAGCTAAAAAGGAAGCACGGAGATGCAAGCGTGCCTAAATTTTCTTTACACGCTTTTACAGGTATTACAAACAATAGCAACGTTCAGATCATCATTTGATTTTTCTCTCCATCCTCTCATTTTGTTCTTCTTTTCTTTTAACAAGAAGGCTTCATCCTTTTTTTTTCATTTCTGTCTTGAGTCACTCAACACCTCATCTATGTGTCTTACTGTTTCTACACCTCTTCTCGCACCCCTGCAGCTCCAAACACAGTGGAGAGAAAAAAGAAACAAAGCTCTTGAGAAACATAACTAGTTTTTGTCAAGTCCCTCTTAAATACGTATAATAATTATAGCATCTTTGTATTAATATGTAATAATAATTATGGTCCTCTTATGTGATCATCAGAAACAAACGGATTGCGCCATAGGGTGCACCTGTTGTGAAATTGCCTAATAATAAATGACTACGAAGAACCTTCTGGAGTTTCTCAAGATACTCTTTGTGACATCATGGATTTTTCTCAGTACCTAACAGCAAAAGATGTGAGTTTAATGCACCTTTGGGCTTCTTCTAACCAGATATACGTTTATCCAGATGCCAAACGAACCAAGAAATGTTTTTCATCTATTGCTTAGGGGTTTATTTTGGCTCCTGAGTGATTTTGTGATTTTGTTTTGTTCGCCTTCAAAACTGATGACAAGGAAAAAAACAGTAATGCGAAGTTTGTGTGTTGAGTAATAAGTTGCCGTCGGCATTCAGGGGTCATGATGAGTTTTTTGGAGCTCCAGGCCCATGCTTTAGTTTAGTCGTTTGATGGTATTTCTGTTGTGTGTATGTGGTCTAGCGATTCTAGAAGGGTTGTTAAGGATTTGAAGTGGTTCTCTGGGGCATGTGATGAGAGTCAGGGGCTGGTGGTGAGGACTGTTATTTTTTCTGTTGAGTTTCAAATCGAAAATGTTGTCCTGTGAAACTAGGATTTCTGTAAGTTTCATTTAAGTGGCTGGATGCAAATCAAGTAGTTCGTAAATGTGACGCTCAGTAAGTGGCACCATCACACTGTATGTAAATGAACGATGAGACTAAACTGGAGGGGCTTTCACGACTCCCATTCCAACATGTGTGCAGTCACCCACCTCTTCTTTTCACCTGCCAGAAATGACAAAGCCACACAGTCGTCTCTCTTGCAGATACTTCGGGCAGCCAGCAGAGGACACAATTTCAGAACCCGTTCCACCATTGCACCTTGAAGCCCAACTTGCCTACTTGATGATTTCCCAGAAAGCACAGCTGTTATTTGATCTTTGAAGTGTGAACGCTCGTCTGTTGTCCTTCTCGGCAGGCTTGCACGTGGTGCTGTAAGAAAATGTTGAGAAGTAGTATGTGCACACAGAATAGTATATTTCTGACTACATTAAACATGAGACATCCGAATGCATGAGTCTGGTATTATATGTGTGTGTGAGGGGGGTGATGCTGCCTGCAAGGAGTGTGTGACCCGTTTTTTTCTTGATCCTTGGTTACATCAGTATGTTCGTGAAAACTACAACTTGGATGTGGCTACAACGATAGCTGAAACACAATATTCGGTCTGTCAAATGCACTTGCATTTCAACAGTCTTTCTCTCTCTCTCAGCTACCTCGGATGGGTCAAGGCAGGGCATTGACGGCAGGAGAGGGGGCGTGTGCGCAACACGAAGGATGAAGGTGGTGCTCAAAGTAGGACAGAGTAAGTACCATCATCATCATCATCAATTAGTGCGTCACCTTCAGATTAAGTTTGAATCTTACCTCCGGTCACTGTTTGTTCATTGTGGTTTTGTCCTGCTCTCCATATAATGGGTGAGTCAATCTGCTTCATAAACATTTCCTGTTGATGCTGTAGAAAAAAAACCTTCCTAATTTCTTGCATGGCAGTCTCTAATATTACTAGAATTTAAAGACTGCTTGATTGAAGACATTTCTACAATCCACATTCATCATGTTCACAAACGTCATGTTTTCTGGTGGAACCCAAGTCACATCTGATCATTCGGACAAATTTCTTCTAAAAATAATGTTCCAGCTTGGGTTTTTAACTTAACCTTATATGAAAATGGGCAAATCATTAACTGTGGTCAATTACTAATAAGACTATTGTCATTAAATTACATTCAAAAAGAATATTACCCAACGCAGCCATAGAAAAATGCCCCCTAAATGTGTACATTAACGACTGACTTTATTAAACCGTATTTTTTCTTACAGGTCCGTACGGACCCCTTCCAAAACCAAAGTTTGACCCAGATCGACCCAGCAACAGAGTCCCGAGCACTAAAGAACATGGCCTGGACTCCGCCAGCGAAGACGAATCGGGTGAGATAGACAGGAACGACGGAACCGTTTCCACGGCGGTGATATTAGGTGGAGTGGGCGGAGCTTTGTTTCTGCTTCTGGTCATCGTAGTGATCGTGGTTGTGTGTTACCGCCGAAGGAAGGCCAAACACTCAGAGACGCAGCGTCCGAGCCTTTCTCTCTCCTCCCTCGCACCCAGAAGGGGCGGGCCCAACGGAGGGAGCAATGCGGGAGTCATCGTCGGGAACAACATCAGTGGCGGCACGGAGCCCAGTGACATCATAATCCCACTACGGACTTCTGAGTCCGCCTACTGCCCCCATTACGATAAAGTTAGCGGAGATTATGGACATCCGGTCTACATCGTGCAGGAGATGCCAGCACAGAGCCCAGCTAACATCTACTATAAAGTATGAGGATGGACCTCTCACACACACACACACACACACACACACACACACAGACTGGAACCCTGTCTTTTCTAAAAAACTGAGATGAAAGTCTCAAACCAAATGTTTTTCAGCCATGATTTGGGTGTTTGAAGTTTCTTATGCTTATGACATGTTGCTAACAAGTGATGGAAACTTTTGGCCACCACGCACCACGTTTCTGTAACCTTTTTAATATTGTTTGTAGATAATATTTTAGAAATATTTATGTATTTCAGCATGTAATATCGGTGCTGCACAGCTCTAGTGTAATGGATTCAATCGTGAGTTTCACTTACCGTCTGTTTGGAGTTTTTTTTTATTAACGACCTTGTAAAAGTGCAGAAGTGAGTGATTGAAGGCGTGACCGAGACGTATCGCGTGATAAATTGTTTCTGAGGGGCGTCAAACCCACATTGGTACCGCTCAGTGGTGAAGCGATATTAAATGAAGGAATGACTGACAATATTATTAAGATGCTGTATTTGTGCATTCAGGTTCATGTTTGGTATGTTTTTATTATTTTAATTTCCCATGAGTACTGCTGTATTTTCTCACCTCCAGAATAATGACAGTAAGTGGACTGCTGTAAGGTTGACTGAGTTCTTATAATGTGAGCATTGTTGTCTGCCAGTTTATCGTGACACTGATACATGAAGAACCAACCCCAACATGGTATAAATCGTTTTACAGAATCCCTTGAAGAAGCATATTTTTATTTACTTGTTTAATGTTATTGATTGGATTTTTGATTGGTTCTTTAAAGCCTGGATGTGATGATTGGAGCAGGCGTGTTATAAATCTGAGAGCTTTGTACTAACCTGATGTAGAGTCTGGCATCTTTCGCTTCCTGTTTCTTACCACATGTAGTAAATGTGTGAACAGCAGCACTATGTGTGTGTGTGTATTTTAAGTGTTTTATTAAGCAGTTAAAATTAAAAGTCCTGTTTAATTTCTTTCAATTCAGGTTAGTTTTCTTCCGTCAGAAGTGGTGATGGCAGCATCTGGGCTACGTGTCCTGCTAATGTGTAGCACTATTTGTATTTTAATATTTACATTGTACAGTCTTGTCTAGTAAAATCAGCTCATACTAAATGCTCCAGCTAACCCCTGCATTCATAACGGCAGTTTTAAAAGAACACATAACAGTGGCTGTACAGGAAGCTATGCTCTTTGGCATTCACCAAAAGAATTCCACATATCGGGTCTGAGAGATAGAAACGACAGTATGTGCTATGGCGGTAATTTTAGGTGGAGTGGGTGGAACTTTTTTCTGTTTCTGGTTATCAGTCATCGTCTGTGTTACCGTGGTGTTAACACTGAAGGAAGGCAAAACACTCGGAGACCCAGCATCCGAGTCTTTCTGTCGTCTCTCTCACACCCAGAAGGGGCGGGGCCAACGGATGGATCAGTGGCGGCAAAGAACCTAGTGGGATCAGTCTGACGGGCTCTTTGGAATCCACCAAAAGAAATCCGCAAACGTCCCTGATAAAGATATTTTTTATTCCTGTGCTTAAGTTGATCTAAATTGTACTTTGTGGTTTGCTTGTCTGGGGAAAATATTTTCCTGAAAAGTTTTTTTTGAGATCCACTGGCTGTATGTAACACCACTACAGTTAGGTGGCACAGTGGGTAAGTGGATAGCACGGTTAGCTCACAACAAGAAGGTCCTGGGTGAGACATTTCTGTGTGGAGTTTATATGTCCGTGTGGTTTTATTGCGGGTGCTCCGGTTTCCGCCCACAGTCCAAAAACAAACTATTGAGGTCAATTTGAAAGTACATATGACTGATAAAAAATAAATAACTACTGTGTGTCTGTCATGAATGTAGCCGAAGTGGAACACACCTGGAACCTGATCCATCAAGCTCTTTATGTGTAGTTCTGCTGCTGTCTGTAGGTACGTGACGGTAACCAAGAATTAATCATAAATACGCTCAGTGTGTTTAATGTGCTTTTGTACTGTTTCTCATTCTGTGAGCTGTTGTTGCTCATAGAAGTGTGGAAGATGAAGATGGAATGATTCATACTGATGATTTGTTTTTATATTGCAAGTCACTGAGCTCTTCAGTACGACTCTTTCTTCTGACAGCGTTCTGCTGTGGAATTTTGATTTGTTCTGGTTTGTGTCCACATTGTCTCGATATAGGTTTGCAGCATTGACTGACATTGTGTTAATTGTGTGATTCTGTCATTTTTACACATCCACACACACACTGTCACTTCATTACTTTATTACACTTTGATATTCCCAGGTGTCGACTTCAACTCTGACCAGAATTCAGACGAAAGCAAGGCCAATGTGTTTCCAAAAGTATTTGGACACCTGGCCATGAGTTTGTCGGACATCCACTTTTAAAAACAAATGGTATTTAAACAGAGTAATCTCTATGTGTTTTAAACTGTAGCAAAAGCCATGATATTGAGAAGTCTTCTCACAAGAACTTTGAAGTTTGTCTGTGGTGAAATTGTGGCCGTTTATTCAAAAGAAGTCTGTATGGCTGGGCACCGATGTCGGTCGAGAAATCTTCAACTGATATCATAGTTCATTCCAAATCTGTTCAGTGGGAACGAGGTCAGGGCTCTGTGCAGGGTCTTTGTCTTTAATCAAAGCTTATATACTTTTTTGGTCACATTAAGGGTTGCTTTTCGGACATGGACACAAGTCATAATGGAACAGGAAAGGCCCTTATCGAAACTATTGCTGCAGAATGTACATTACAACATGATGAAAGCACTGGAACTCCATACCAAGCCTTTATTTGTTTCAAGTTAAAGGTGTGCAATCCATATAGTGGAATGTTTTTGGCAGAGATTTCAGAGGAAGCCCAAACGAACATGAAAAATATTGTGGTTCTTTAAATAGGTACTAGACAAGGACTGAACCCAGGAGGTGTGCAGAAGTTAAACCTATTAGAAGTTCTACAAATATCTACAACTGTACTGTTCTTCAAAGCTGTACAGATATTATGTGACAATGGACTGAAACATTTATTCTTAGAAATTTAATAAAAAGGAAAAAAAACATGCCACCAAGTGTGTAATTAACATTCCACAAAATGTTAAAATAAAAATGACATACTTTTTTTCTGTCTTCACCTACTTTCGCAAAAATCAACAAAATGTGGAATTTAACAGGGGGCACACATTTTTGCACATTACTGTGATGTGCTGACTTATCAGCAGCATCACTTTTGGGAAAAGGTTAATTGGCCCTTAGTTCATTCGACCTAATTAAAAAAGATAATTAAGCTTGATTATAAAAGCATAATACGTGAAATATAAAACTGACTCCGAAACCCAGAGATCAGATTCTTGAAGAAATTGGACAGAGTCGTTAAGAGGCTATAAAGGTTGTGGGATGCAAATGAACCTCAGCGTGAGCTCTAATCTGATTCTCAATGCTGCGTGAACACACGAGAGAGCTGCCAACATTTCTCTAAGCATGCTGGGTAAAATCAAACTGGAAATCACAGAAGCTCATAAAAACCTGCAGGCGCTCCTCATTCGATCTTCATCTCGCCAAACACAGAAAGGAAGGCGCTATGAGAGAAGAAAGAGAAGCCATTAAGATCCAAAAATACTCTGCTAATGTTCTCCAAACAGCTTCTGGATCGTTCCCACTGCTGTAGGAGAACGTTCTGTAAATTTAGCCCAAAGGGAAACACACCAGATTGGGTACATACAAGACTGTGTGTGAGAGAATATCTGTGAAATCTTGTGCCTGTGAGTGAGTGAATGTGTAATTGTAGATTCAAATGTGTTAAAATTCTTTCTTAAAATACACACACATTTCCATTATGGCCTCCTGTCATATCTATGCAGACAACCTGTTCAAACTATCATTCAAATGAGCATTAATTCGTTTATTTCATTGCTAAACTTTCATCTAGACCTTAGACCATTACTGTTGGGATTACCCTTCATACAGCTACAGTTGTGTTAGTTAGACTGAGCAATCAATGTCCTGACCTGAACCCCACTGAACATCTGTAGAAAACAGGGGCGCACTGGCTTACGGGATCCTGTGGCTGCACAGAAGCAAATCCCTGCAATGAAGTTCCAAAATCTTATCCTAAGTCTACCGGATTTTCATAAAAGTCTATAAACGTCTTTCAGAACCAGATTCCTCCAGAGTATAAACTCTGTAGCACTTTTACACTTTTGAACCCTGCTGTAATATAATTTCTGTCTGATTGTGTGTGTGTTTATTGCATAATAGAATAAACACAGCTATTTTCCGCATTAGCAGGAAGAGCAAATAGTGCGATGACACACTGATGGAATAAACATTTACTCAAAAGACAATCAGCAGAACACAGTTTATACACACACACACAAACACACACACACACCACAGCTTAATGTTAAAGTGTGTATCTGTGCCAGTCTTTATATGTGTGTGGTTTCTTAAATATACAAATAATGGATGCCAACAGCAACTAATGTGTAGAAAGAGTGTGTGTGTGTGTGTGTGTGTGTGTGGAGCAGTATGGGTGTAGCAGTGTGTGTGGGTGGTATTAGGAGTGTGCCATTGTGACTGTGGCCTATATTTCATGCTAACCTGGTTCATTCAGCTGGAACATTTCTTGCTCTGAAGTACCTCGGCAGAGTGAACCAAATTTACCCGAATCTACGTGACTCTTGCTAATCTGTGTCACACAGAGCTACACACACACACACACTCTCTCTCTCTCACACACACACACATACACATAACTGCAGATCTTACAACTAAATTAGGTTAAAGAGAATTCCTTATGGTGCCACAAATGACAGGAGCTTCAGACACAACAACTATATTCCTCTCGCAGATGTTGATGCATGAATCTATGTTTAGGCCAATGCGTAAGACAAAAACTTGTGATTAAGATTGTGTTTGAAGCCCTTAGAATCTCCATAGATCTCTAGATCTGATTCTGTCAACCGTGTGTCATTATGCAGAAAGCCTAATGCTTATCAGAAGGTGAGTGTTCAGGATTGTTCTGTTGACTGGGGGCAGTCAATCATACTATTTAAAATAAATTCTATATTTTTGAATAGAAAATATGCTCTTTTCAGTTGGATTGGGTGAATCAACTGAGGTTTAAAAGGATTTTATTAGGATTTCAAGATAATGTTTACACTTTGGTTACATTCATGACACAACGTTCATCAGTTAATTCATTTTGTATCTCCAATTCACCTCACTTGCATGTCTATGGACTTGAAGGAGGAACCTGGAGTAAACCCAAGCAGACTTGG
>JAYDZG010000018.1:4896090-4930130 GCA_034509265.1 Microcambeva bendego | reverse complement strand
GAAAAACTCCCTGAAAATACAGGAAGAAACCTTGGAGGAACCAGACTCAGCAGGGGCCTCCATCCTTCTTGGGTGGAATGGAGGATATTTTACGTAACAATATTTTAACAGTTCAACAGTAGCAACAAAAATTATGTTAGACTAAAAGTTAAAACTAGCAGAAACTATATGGATAGATAGATTTAAATGTGGTAATTTAAAATATACTCAGAGTGAACGTTAGTTTTAAATGTATTTCCTTTGTAATGCAATCGGTACAAATGTGTATACGTCTCACAATAGCTGTTTTTAATTAAAATATAATAGAAAAAAATATTGGTGTGTTATGTGTCATTTAATACATCCATCCCATAAAACATTTTCAAACGACATAGCTGGGGGTCTCCACAGGTTTTTAAAATAGTCGATTGTAGTTTAATCGTGTATTTTACTAATACTTTTTTTTATTATTATTTAGTAATTAATTTAACAATCATTAAATCATAAAACAATCTTCATAATGTGCTACGTTATGACAAAAAAAAAAAACAAACCTCCATTGTGTACACGCTGTTTACCGGGTTGCCAAATCTCGCTGGTTTTCAAGCATTTTGGCACATTTGTAAAGAGTTTTGTAAACTACTGTAAGCTGGAAACCTCATATCACTTTACCAGCTTCCCAGATAATGTGATTTAAAAACATACTCAAGTAAAAGTAAAATTACAGGTTGGAAAATGTACTTTCAAAAACACAAATACACAACAAACTACTCAATTACAGTAGAATAGATGAACCCACTAACTAACACTTCTACCTCGTTTCTTTTCACAAAAACAAAATGCTGGTGCAGTTATTACAAACTATCTTTTTATTGCAGACTCGTGTTTACATCAGTTTGGATGTTGGCAACTACAACAGAAGTCGAGAGTTGAAAGACACTGTTAACAATGTATCTAACTCACCATTTGAATCATCTGTGCACATAAAAAACAATGCTTTTTTTGCTTTATCTGTTAGGTTATAGGCAGTGTGTTGTACCAACATCCATGACCATTCAATTATGTGTCCTCACTGGTCATTTTTTATATGCAGAAAGATTGCATACATATTGTTTGGTCACCCAGATCAGGTTATGTGGTTGCACTGATTCTTAGTTTATTTCATATTTCTCATGAGGGTAATATCTCAAGTAATGTTAGTAATTGTTTCTTCTACAGACCACTGATGAGTCATTTCTGCTGTTTTGCTGCAGTTCTCTTGTTATTTCACTAAATGGCAGAAAGCCGGTAAACAGCATTACTATATTGACCCTCCCACATATATCATGCTTGTATTATGGGGCCAGTACAGAACCAATTTTATTGGCCTAGAACTTTGCACTGTGTAAAATTGTCAGATATGTTTACATACTGCTGTTGGATCTTTTCCTCTTTCCAGATTAAAGCGGTACTGTAGCGGTGGGATGAAGAGAGATGTTGAGCTGCTGTATGGCCACAAGATTGGTGTAGATTCAAGATGTTAGCAGACTCAGTCCTTTCAGATGAGTGGACATGAGTATATCCTGTTTGCCTGCTTTTCCTCTCTCTCAGTCTCTTTCTCTCTCTCTCTGAGCGGCTGGCATGAAAGCAGCTGAGTGGTTTGTTTTGAAGAGCAGCCCCTGAAACACAAAGCGTAGGTTCCTGGCCTATTTGAGAGATGAGATAGATGGATGAAATAAAAGGGTGGAGGTTTGGAGATGACAAATGAGAGATGAGAAAAGACTAGAAGACTGATGACTAGGGCAGCAAACACCTGCTCCCTTTCTCATTTTGAATAATATTAAAATGGTGTGTGTGTGGGGGGGGTGCTTCTGCATCAGCAAGCTTTGCATCTAGTCATTTACTATAAGGAGAAAAATATTGTGACATTATATAGATATACTTTCAACTTTTCAGCAACAAGTCTATATTGACTGTGCCCCTGTGCAGGAAACCAGGTCTAAAAGACATAAAGATAAGCTTGGTTTAAATAAACTCCAGAGCACTGACCTCAGCCCAACTGAGGCTTTATTGCAAATTCCCACATATTTACGTTAAAGTATTGTGAGAAGCCTTCTAAACCACATGGCTCTTTTTACAGCTGAAAACACTACATATCTGTCACTTTATTTTAATACCATTTGTTTTTAAAAATCGGTCCAACGAGCTCATGATCATCTGTTCATAAATTGCAATTAGTGTAAATGTCTCCACTTACAGTATTTAACATCTGTAAGATCAGACGGTGGCATTACCTGTAACTGCAGATCCTCCATTCCGACTATCTGACATACAGCTATTAATTAAGACTATGTCCACATACTTTTGGTTTTCTACTGTAGAAATAAGACATATATTTCTTTATACACCCATTTCCCATATGAGCATTTTTTACTTTACTCATACCAGCTTTGTGAATTTGCTCTTTCATTTCCTGCCGTCTGTGGCGGGAACAATGGTGCAATCAGCGATCAAATCAGCTACTGTTCACAATCACGGCCTCATTTACGTACATTCAAAAAATGCTAATTATATTTCCTAGAAAAGTCTGAGTTTCATGCGGCTTGAACATTAATCAGAAAGAGCGTGAGTCGGCCCTGAAATAAGACTAGATATCAGAACTCGGTCAGAGAATGGAATCTAATTGTACCGGACACTTTATCAGGTTCATGCATTCACTGGCTCTCTTATTAGCTGCACTTCATATAAAAATGCATTGTGGGCATCCGATTACTGACTGTGTGCACATTCCATTGGGTCAACCATCAAAGAAAGAAGACATTGTATTGCATGCCTGAAATAGAGATGCACTAGGATGACCTATGAAAAGATGGAAACCAACCAGGGAGACAGTGTGATGCTGCTGACAATGTCCTTCTGGGTCAAGGCATTCATGTTAATAATACTTTGACACTTCTAATTGTTTTCAGCAGGATCATGCACCCCTGTCACACAATTGTCTAAATATTCTCTGACTTTGTACATTATTGTTGTTAAAAGAGGGGTTTACGTATTTAGTCTGCTTATTTATGCCTGGTACCTGTCAGAACCTGTTTGTCCACAGCTAAGTGTATTGGGGTGATGAGAGCATGTCGTGCCCCACAAAGACCCTGATAGCACCAGGAGAACTCATTCCCAAGTCTGACCTTCTAATACCAAAGGCAAAAACTTCATTGAAAATTAATTAATCCAACTGAAGCTTCCAAGCACAGTGGAAAATTAAGAAGTCTCTTGATACCAGAGATGATCGGGTAGGGGGCTCTTGAATCATCTCTAATCAAGAGACAATGCGGAAGAATAAGCCAGAATATCTGTGAGGAGCTTACAATGCTTTTTTTGCTTCCTTTTTTGAGACTTATCATTGTTACTAAAGCAGCTCCATTCTAAATGGCCCTAGGTGTGAGTAGGTGAGACGTACTGCAGAACCTTGTTGAAGCTCTTCCTAGTATAGAAACATGTCAGATAAATCTGGCCCACTAGGTCATTTAATGTGGCCCACAACAACCTGAGAGGTGTACAAGTGATTGTCTGAAAATGCATTATAAAATTGTGTAAAACGTGTTTGTACTTAAAGAAGAGAATCGATACATTTTTTGATAAAGAAGTACAATACAAATATACAATATATATATTCCATATAAATGTTTGCATTTCGATGCCAAACATGGAGCTAAATGTGGTAAATTTAGCCTCAAAGAAAAACAACTAACTGTCCAAGAATTACAAGCAGACTGCAATGACAGCAGGATACATTACAAACTGCTTTTTAAGGGCCATTAGAATGCTCATGTGGCCCTATGAATCTGTTGCTAGGCTGTGTGTGCAGTCATGTATTTGGTGGGGGGCACAAATACTTTTGCACAGAGAGGTAATTGTGTGTGTGCAAGCATGTATTTAATGAGGGAGTGAATAATTAATGAATAAATACTAAAGGGGACTATTTTGATTGGATCTGTTAATGGTAAAAATGGGTGTATAGAGAGGATTTTAGTGGCAGCCTTCCATGAGAAATATAACACCAGACACGTCTTTATAATATATTAATAAAATTGCTGTAATAAAAGTTTGAAAGGCTATATATAAAGATGCCAGATTTTCTGAAGAACTCATTTACACTTTCCCATATGCTTATCGTGATTAAAAGCCACGTGTGGAGATAAAAATATGTTTGGTGTGTTGGTGTATCAGCTCTCTTCACTTACGGTTCACAGAAACACTAAATCTGCTAAACCAGTGCTGCTGGCAAGTTATGTATTACAGCTTTTTCTCCTTTATGCAGACTACAACCATTTTTGCATAGGTTTAAAAACACTACTGGTACCACAAGATCAGACACCAGTGTAAAATATGGACCAACGGTTTCTGTAGGCTTATACACATTAGATTATTTGTTGGTTTATTGGGATTTTAAAATCATGGTTTACACTTTAGTTAAATTCATGACCGTAAATGGTTACTCGTTACCCAAGGTTCATCAGTACACATATAATACACAGTCAAGGACATTCTATTTCCAATTCACTTCTCTTACATGTTTTTGGTCTATGGGAGGAAAACTGAACACCCGGAGCAAACCCACATGGGCACAGGGAGAACATGCAAACTCCACACAAGTGTTTGACACCGTGCCACCCCACTAGACTGTGTACATGACTTCAATGTTTGTACTCTCAACTATGCGTTCTTGTTGAACAAGATACAATGTTTTATTGGTGAATATCTGAGACTGAGACACAGATGGCTACAATGTGACACAAACTTACCTTTTCATTTCTAACGGTCTCAAAAATCTATCCTGTTTCACCTCAAGCAGTAGTTGTAATATTCCCACTGAAAACACACTTTTTAAATTAATTTCATTTATTTATAGTTGAACTTGGCTGAATAAATTATGCCAGCTTCGGCCTGACATGAGCCTCTAAGTAGGAGATAGTAAACATACATGGATTTAACAATATTATTTAACATTATTTCATCACAGGTATGGGAGATCTACTGTAAAATCCACAGTAGAAAGTAAGATCCACAGTAAAAGTGCTTGCAAATGGCAGTGGTCTAAATGCACCGGCACACCACTCTTTCTTTCCTTCTGATCCTGCATAACACAATTGAATGGGTAAGCACCTACCTAGAGAGCAGATAATGATCAACGGAAACTCATGATTCCACTTTAGCCATTTTTCTTAAATTCCTCCCGATTTCATCCCCAAATTCCTCCTCAACCACCACAGACACGTCCTTTGTTTTGCCAGCGACTCTTTTCTGATTTTCATGGAATGTGTCTCATCATCTGCACTGTATTTCAGCTGCACTTTGGGGTTTAAGTTAAAGTTCCATCATAGATTCTGCTGAAGATCTTTCTTATAGGGATTTTTCTTTCTTTATCTCTCAGTCTAGTCATTTCCAATTCTCAGCTGTAAATCTGTGGCAACTTACCCAACCTGATGAAATCTAGCCAAATACCCACACACGCTCACTCTAAAAAGTGTCCAGTGTACATTTCCTACTGTCTGCAAGCATAGCAACCTTCCCTCCCGATCTCAAACATGGCCGATTGTGTTTGTCTGGATGCCCGACCAGGTCAGGGGCCCTGCTGAGTTTCGAACTTTCAATTTCAAACACTTCACAGTGGTGCACTAGAGAATTACTGTGACAGAAGAGTAGCCTCAGTTGTTAAGACATTTGTTACTGACAATGTCACTCAACAATCTAACTAAGCAAAACCATGGCACTTGAAAACGGGACTAATCCAGATCCTATTTTAATTGGCAATCCAGACTCAGCACATTTGCACAGTCATTTAATATTGTCCTTCATAAAATATCTGAAAAGATGTTCCAATGTTTACCACGTTCCAATGTTCCAACCTGGCTCCTTGTGTAACACTGGTCCAAAAAATAGTAAAAAAAAAACTGATAATGATGTGGGTTGAGTGTGAAATAAAAGTAGTTTGTGTTTCAGTGAGGTGTGAAAGCTGTGAGTTTTTAATAAGACATTCAACCCAGACACAATCACTAACATGCTTTATGGTGTGTCTCAAGTGGACATCACAGAGACTGTGGTGCATTATGGGTACATTTCAAATCATCCTTGCTCTTTATTTATTTAATCTATGCTCATATAGTAGAAGAGAATATGAAATATTTAACAATGTGGTTCAACATGAGACTGCAGAACAGTTTACATAATACAGAAACACATCTGAACTGATCTGGTGAAACAACAGCTATGAAATAACCCCCCGCCCCCCAAATAATTATGAAGTTCTCGTAAGTGGACAGGTCCTTTCTCATGACGCAAGGTTCATTCGATAACTTGTGAACCGATGAACCTTGTGTCCTGAGTATTGTTTCTGTCATGAATGTAACCAAGGTGCTACACATGACGTCAAAAGCGTTTGTTTATTGGGATTTTAATGTCATGTTTTACATGTTGGTTGCATTCATGACAGACATACGGTAGATATTCATTACACAAGTTTCATCAGTAAACAAGTTTAAATCATACACAGTCATGGACAATGTAGTCTCTTCAGCTCACCTCACTTGCACATTTTTGGACTGTAGGAGGAAACCGGAGCCCCCACACAGACACAGCGAGTACATGCAAACTCCACACAGAAAGACTGCCCAACCTGGGAAAATTCTAATCATTCTAATTGTTATTGACTACAGTTCAGTTCAATTCATTTTCTTTAACCCCTTATCCTAGTTAGGGTCGGGGAGGGATGATGGAGCCTACCACAGCTCTTCAACAGGCGCAATGCACATGGTAACACCCTGGATGGGGCGCCAGTCTATTGCAGAATTGACTATAGTTGGTGCCCATTTAAACTGGGCCATTTTAGCTAAGTTACTAAATGTGTAGTGGTATTTTACAATGTTTGGGAATACTGCTTGCTCCATTGTTTATTAGGATTTTAACATCATGTTTTACACTCATTGATTCACCAGTACACACATTTATATCAACCACAGTCATGGACAATTTAGTATCTCCAATTCACCTCACTTGCACATCTTTGGACTGTGGGAGAAAACCAGAACTCCCAAATAAAACCTACACAGACTCAGGAAGAACATGCCAACTCCACACAGATAAGACCTGGACACCACAACTGGAAATCAGTGCTGGCCACAGTACCGTCCTAAACTTTCATTAAAGTTTAGAGTTTCAATGGCCTGCTAAATGAATCAAGATCAAACCTACTGAACACGGCAAACACATTTGGGATCAGCTGGAAAACTGATTGCCAGACCTTTTCATCGAACATTAATTCAAACATGTAAGGGCTCTTTGACTGAGTACACATCCTCCCTCCAGAATATTGAAGTAAAGCTTCACTTATAAGTGTCAAGGCTGTTCTAGCTGGAAAGATCGTTTTCATGTTGATGTTCCTGGTTTGGTTAAATAGGTGGTCTGACAGTCATAGAAAGGAAACATCGAGACCTTTGATTCTTCCATAGTGACAACATGAACATAAAACGCCGTCACATTTCTTCTCCATCTTTATCCAGCCTGGTTTCAACTCAGTATTTTTATTTTGTAGGTGTTGTCAGCAGGATGTGTGAGCAGACTGACATTAGCCTCCTGTCTCTATCCCAGCAGGTTTCAGATGAACGCAGTGACACTCCATAAAGAGAGAAAAGAAAGTCACAACAAATCTGCTTCCCCGACTAGAATTTAATTAGAGAACATACGGTGCTGCAGTCGGACATTTCCCAATCAAAGCCCACACCACATGTTTTTCACCGTCCCACAATGCAAATCAGACCCAAAGATCAAATTAATTTGCTGCTGATCTGTCTGCTCAACACGACTTGGAAAGCAAGTGATCCGGCATAATAGGTTAGCTGCATTCATTTATTTTATTTGTTCATTTCTAACAAATGCTTTATTCTGGGTCTGGACCCCAGTGTGTCTGGCACCACTGAGAAACACTGGACACAAAGCAGGAACGTGCCCTGGACAAGATACAATTTCATCCCAGAGAAGCTTATGGGCAGTTAGGACCAGTAAATTTAAACAATCAAACAAACAAAAATGAAATAAATAAAAAAATACACACGTGTACCTATACTGACCGGAACAGAAATAAAACATATAATAAGGATCAAACCCTTTGGTGTCGTTTCACCACTTTTACTCTTTTACAGCACCAGGGTCACAGAGTTTGGCATGTTCTCCAACATGTCTGGCTGGGTTTTCCTTTGATGTGATGAAGTGAGCGTGTGTTTAAATGTATATTGCTCTGTGACTCAATGGCATTCTGTCGAAGATGAAATCCTACGGGCTGCTACCCTTAGCTTCTGGACGCAACCCTCCTATTTATCCAGGCTTGGGACTGACATTACAATACTCAGAGTTGTAAGTTTAAATCAGGTAGTTCAGACTCTTTGCGCTGGTGTGATACTGGAAAATCCTGCTGCGCCACCAGGGCACGGTTATTCATTACTCAAAGTTAATCCTTTCACAAGTTTATATTAAACACAGTCGTGGACAATTTTATCTCTCCATTAACCTGGCTTTGGCATTTGGCAAAATGTTTTTGGACTGTGGGAGGAAACCGGAGGACACTCACGCAGACATGGGGAGAACATGCAAACTCCACACAGAAAGGACCCGGACCGTCCCACCTGAAGATCGAACCCAGGACCTTCTCACTGTGAGAAGTGCTACCCACTAAACCACCGTGCCGCCCATCTAATTTATTTGTATAGTGCTTTTTTATAATGGACATTCTCAAAGCAACTTACGTGACCTGGAGAATAAAGGTGTGTTTTTGCACCAATTATTTGCAGAGCCTGATCATGAAAGTGATCAAAAAACGTAATGATAAATGCCTCTATAAATAAACAAGGTTTCAATAAATTCTGCTTGATCACTTCTGCACCATCATATTACATTATTCATAAACATCATCAATCTCATCATATGGTGAAGCAGCAGGATTTTCAGCTAGCGCAAGGAGTCTGAACTCAGCCACTAGGAAGCACAAACCAGTGCGCATTGTAGTGCCGGTCCCAAGCCTGGATAAATAGGATGGTTGCATCCCGCTTAAGAAAAACACCAAATTAAGAATTTCAATCACAATCCGCTGTGGCGACCCCTAAAGAGAGGAGCGGAAAAGATTCACATATACAAATATACATCTGACAAATTATTATGTGATTATTGGGAAACTAAGGACACCAGGTGTTGTAGTTGAATTGAGTTTTTGAATTGTAGAGTTTTAACATTTGTGGACGCTACAATGAGAAGGTTTTTCCCTGCCTTTGTGGTCATATTTACCACAGAAGCAAGCAGTGCCTCGACACAGACCAAAGGTTTTAATAGAATTATTATAATCATTTTATAATTATTTTAACAGTAGAACTGTTAGACTGAGCTTTTAGTGCTATATTTACACCCAATAATGACAACATCTCGTCTTATACATTTTTGAAAATGCATTAGAATAGCCATAGATAACATAACTGATCCCCAAAGTCCAAGAAAACTCATCTTGTGCATGAAGGGGATTTGTTATGTTTAGGATATTTTTATGCAGCGTTGCAGTTCCTGCATGATTTTGATGGTTTAGATTCGGATAGTATTACGTGTGTGTGCATCTGCTTCTCATTTTTTTTTTCTGAAGGTCAGGAGCATATCAGGATGCTGATGAGGTTTTCTCCTTTATTTCCTCTGGGGTTTCACTCTACTTCACTTCCATGACAACAGCTCTCTCATCCATTCATTCAAAACACAAAAGTCATCAACAATCACTTCATCATGCCCAGGTGTGTGACATCCGTGGAAAGTTCCACCAGCATTTGCAGGTCTTGTCATGATTATGGAATGTTTGATGTTGTTTACAGCCAATCAGGCTTTACATCCATAGAAGTCCCGATGTGAGCAATACAATAACACTGTAGTAATAAATATATAAATATATATTAATCAGGGCACTTAGGTGGTGTAGCGGTAAAACATCCAAGCCCACCACAAGTTCAAAACACAGCTGTTCTACTGCCCTGCTGTTTGCATTTACAGAGTGAGAGAGTGACGTGCAGGTGAAAAAAGCCATCGGCTACTGCTTACTTGTCAGAGGGGCGGGTTTGTTATGGTCCTCCTTGGTGAACAGTGGTGGTCTGCAAAAGCAGTGATAAAATACAAACAGGTAATTAAATACATTAGTCTGAAATTATTCCTAAGAAAAGAATTGTTGCCTTCAGCAAAGTTGCAAGTTTGTCCAGTTTCCTATTTCGGCACAAAATAATCATATAATAATATATTGTATATATATAAGTCTATAATTAAATCTGTTGGGAGAGGTGATGGGGGTGCAAACGACTAGATTCTGTGTAAATAAGATGAATTCATTTGCTGTGTGACGTTTGCATAATGTGACGCAGCAGTTTCATAACAAAATCTAGCGTCATCCTCTTTGTGGCCACTAGATGGCAGTGTGTGACTGCTGAAGAATTTAGCTTTTGTTTCCTGAGCTCCTCATGAAGCTTCAACAGCCAGCTGGATATTTTCTCACCTCAGGATGTGCTGGCTTTCAAGTCAGTGAGCTGAGCCAATCATCAGATAAAGAAGCTTTGCTTTACATTGGCTGCTGAAAGCCAGCTGGTTACAATCATTACACTGCAGGTTCACAAGTAGAAAGATTTGCCACATGTAGACTTTTTCTTGACTTCTTCTTCCAGCAGCCCCTGTTACAATTTTCCTTGACTATTTATTTTAAATGCTACTTTTTCATTTCTCCCAGGTTTTCTAATTCTTATTCATACTTGACCTATGCTGATGTGTTTTATCATTGCGCCACACTAGCGCCCCTAAAAGCCCATTTGAACATCTCACTCTGATTCTTGATTCTGCTTGAAAAAAGTAATAACAATCCCTCAAACTGTTATTGTGCTTTCTGAAATAATGCTTAATCTATGGCAATCACCATCTTGTTTAATTGGGATTTTTACTCTCAGTTAGCTCCAACTGGAGATACCTTCCAGACCTGCTCTTAAGTCCACTTTGACAGTAAAATTCCCAATAGTTTTCACCAGAAGCTTGTTAATGGCTTGGTGATCAAATCCCAAAACAAGGTTTTGCAAATAAGGGGTAAAAAGTATTGCATACAAATCATAACCCTAGGTTTGGCCCAGGAAAATGTATTGTGAAGTTTTACAGTAGAACCATGAAGTGGCCAAATTATCACCAACCCATAATAGAGCTGTAAAAGAATCCATAGCACTACTGAGAATGTTCAAAACGTAAATGTCAACTATATTACTATGAAGTTTCACGTAAGTACCATAAAATGGCTAAAGTACCATAAAAGCAGAACTGTGAATAATTCACATTTACTATGTTTACTCTGGACGTTCACGGAGGAGGTTTTCTTATGGGACCTGAGTTTATAATCCCCAGTGGTGCTATCAGATGGTTGGGCCTCTATAAACAGACATGTCTGCCTATGTTTGCAAGGATTTCGGATAACAGAAACTCTGTAATGGACTGACATCCTGTCCAGGGAGTGTTAGTGTTTCCAGGGTAACTACACCCATCGTGACCCTGACCAGGACAAACTGGTTAAACATGAAAAGGAAATAAACAATCGGAGTGACATCGTGACAAAGGAACTGCTATGATCACTTTCACAAATGACTTTTCAGTGAGAAATACTTGCATTTTAAGATTTCCCTAGTTTTCTTTCATATTCTAGAAAAAAATCAATTTGTTTTTGCATAAACACACAGTTGTTGCAACACCCAAACACCATTACAAAGTACTGGATGCATGTTGCAAGTCTGTTTGATTGACTTCAGTGTGTTGTCTGTTACCATAGTGATCAAAGAACACCTCCCCTCAGCTCAGCAGGCCAAGCATTCCGATTGGCTAAAATCTCATCATAGGGATATCCATTCATCCAACAGGGAGAGAGCAGTGCCAGAGCTGTTGCTATGGGAAGAGTAGCCGGCTGGAGAAATCTTTTTTGCACTCTTCACATGCTGTGACTGTGTGTGTTTCAGGACACACTGGTGGTACCAAGCTCCACATTCCAGTCCAAGCAGGTTTACTGTATTTTAGGAAATGGCAATGATTATTATCTGATTTTAACCCCATACATATTAATTTCAAGTTATTTACAAGACAAGACTGCCACTAGATTTTGGAACGTGTGTATTCCGTTTCTTTTATCCATGTATGAGGTTATTCCTTAACCATCCTATCCTGTTAGTATCACGGTAGTTCTGTAGACTGACAGGAATACATCTACAGAAAGGCTCCAGTCTGTTGCAGGACTAATACTAAAGATATTATTCAAACTTAATTACTATGTATAAAATTTTAACTTGGAGCTGGATTTTTATAAAATAATGCTCCAATTGAGAGTATTAAGAGAAATTCAAGTTTTTGTTCGAGTTAAATCCAAACTTGTGTTTTTTTTCTTCACTGTTACACTTGGTTAAACAGTAGATTTGAGCTGGTAACTGCAAATGTGGCGGTGAGATGGTGTGTCAGGGGAACAGATCATCAGACACAATTGGGGTTCCCAGCAGTAGAAGACTTTGCTAAATTCCGAAGAAAAATGGAGAAAATGTTTACATGATATCGAAATGAGACTAAGAGCTTCCAGGATGGACAGCTACAAGCACACAGTTTTGTTTTAGAGCTAGACAGTATCTATATTGTACAATATTTAATGATTTTAAAGCAATAAAAACCCACACAACTTACAACTCAGGTAAAGCACAGCAGCTCTTCTCAACTGTGGCTGGATGCATGATGCTTGTTGTCATGGTAACGAGTATACTAAGTGGTACTCTATGTACAGGCGGATTACTTGTAGTGAGCAAATGAACAGAGATTTTCATCAGACTGTTGAGTAAAGTCAACAGCTTTCTATAAATCGAAATGAATTCAGTTCGACCAGAAAAAATGTTTGCCTTTAAACATACCCATTGATTCAAAGGATTTTGCATGCAAGGTCTCCTTCAGCAGGCAGCGGTTGCCTATGTTTGTTAGTAATTATTAACACTGGTTGTTAAATCTAACTCAGAATGTAATTAATTATGAATATTATATGTCCGTTAAAATATTTCCTATTTGTAAAGACTCCTCAGATGTTCAAATCAGCACTTAAGACAAATATTCGCATCTAGGGACAGTGGTAGCCTTCAGTTGGATGATCCAGCCTCTGCAATGCAGCCACTGTTGGTTCCTTAAGCAAGGCCCTTACTTCTGTCTGTTTTCAGGGGTGACATACAGGATGGCTGATATAGGGAAAAAGAACTTCACATATGTATATGTATTTGGCGAAAAGGCAGTTTTGTGTCTATGAAAACATCTGATACATAGGAAATTGCATAACCTTATAAACACCTACCCCCTGTAATGACACCTTGATTCCTTTGTATAGTCTGCAGTTGTGAAATGGAAGACAATCAAATGCTCAATTTCAGTTTGAAAACAGACCGAGGAGACACTGTGGATTAACTCTACACCTAACATCAGTTGCACCGCATTGCTAATCCCATGAAAAGGAGGAAAGGAGGAAAGTTTTGTATTCAGATGAAACACCATTTGTGATTTGGCAACACTGAACTGCAGTGTATTTGGAGCAGGAAATATTAGACATTCAAATCTGCTAATACAGTACCTATTGTTATGATGTTGGTGGCATTATGCTTTGGGGCTGTTGTGCTGCCAGTAGAAGTGGAGCATTGCAAAAAGCTGTCAAAAGACAGAACGAGCACTGGCCAAATGGCAAAACCGTCCAAGGTTCTGTAAAGAAATAAGGCTGAAATGAGAAAATGGTCAATTTAATTGTGCTCTTGACAATCCAGCCAGATGGAAGAGTCAAAGATTGAATCAAGTTGATCAACAACCTTGTTGTCATTAGACGAAGTCGTATTCTCCCACTTACAGGTGCACAGGCGACCAGTGCTGCCCTTTCTAAACTAGTGCTTACTAAGCTTCCTACTTTGTTTATACCACAAACAGCTAAATTTCCACTGTGTGGGCGGCGAGAAGAGAATGTCAGCCAGAGAAAAAAATGGTATGAAAAGACATCATGAACCAGCTGAAGACAACCTTTGTTTATCAAAGACACATACACCAAACTACATTTTCAACCTCACCTCCAGATTCCGTCCTCTAGAAAATGGAGTCTTCTGCTCAGTCTAAAAATAGCTTGGTGTGGATTGGCCTTGTTCCAAAACACATACACACACTACACACACTCACAGATCTAGTGCACTCCCATTAACCCGTCGTTGGCTGGGCTGTTCAGAGTGTTGCAGAACGTTGTGCAGGAATTGGCTGGGAGGTTTGATTGAAAGCCCTGCCGGATGCACATGCAGGGGTCTGACGTGAAAGTCTGCATCAAAAAGGAGAGAGGAGAAACGGGGTAAAAAGGAGGAGGTGGAAGAGGAGGGAGGACGAGAAAGAGGAGAGAAGACGGGTTTAGGGAGCCAAGGATCAAAGGAGAAAAAGAAAGGTCGGAGAGGATAAATGCGAGAGAACGTGGAAGGGGAAAGAGAACAAGAGAAGGTGGGAACCGGCGAACTGCTGTGTGGCTCTGCAGTGTGGAGACTTACGACCAGTGTGTGTGTGTGTTTGCATGCATTTGTGTGTGCATTCATGCATTTATGAGTGATTATTGTATAGACTGTTCATGTGCCTTTGTGTTAGTCTGTGGAGGGTTGCATACCGTCTCAGCCGGCATCTACACTATATTGCCAAAAGTATCTGGACACCAGACCATGAGCTAGGTGGACAATCTCTTTTCAAAAGCAAAAGGAAATAAATTAGTGACCCTATGTAATATTGGCTCCAGCAGCCACAGTCACAACACTTTTGTCTGTCTGTGGGAATTTGCACTCTTTTATATGGCTGGATAGTGATTAAGAACACTCGTTTAAAAGCCTTAATTAAATGTTCCAGTTTCTTCCGAAGGTGTTCGGTGGGGCCGAGGTCAGTTTTCTTGTCTTTACAAAGCTTGCTTTGAGCAGGAGTCTTCCCTAATCTGTTGCTGCAAAGTTGGAAGCGCATAATTTCCTGTAAACAAGTGGCTGAGACCAAGGAATTAAATATAAAGGCATGTCTCTATCCTTTTGACCATTTAATATATACTTTTATCTGCAACATGTTCTGGCAGAGATGCTGCATTTGGTTCTAAAGTCAATATTGTAGAACCATTATCTGTAGCATTGAAGATCTAGTGACATTCATTGTGTGTGTGTGGACTGTGTTCTGTTTTCTGGTTTAATCTAAAGCTGCTGGCTACACATTGACCCACATTTAATAGTTAATCACCACGCGCGGCTACACTCTTCTACAATCACAAAATCCCTTTAAACACACTCCCACACACACAGAAACATGTACCCCGTGAATTGCACTGCAAAACCACAAAATGTAACATAAATGTATCCAACATGCTTAGTTCTGCAAATACTCGATGGTTTACTGAAGTGTGTGCTGTGGTCGGTCTTCAGGAGCATAATAATGATTGAACTTTCTCACTGAAACAAAAGCACCCATAAATCACGTGTTCTTCCCTGGCTATTGGTTCATGCTTGCTTTTGGTATGCATTTTTGGAAGTTTAATATTCTCTATAGGTTTGAAACATTTTTTGCATTTTGCATTAAGTGTTTTGAAGATGTGGGTGCAATGGGCACCAAACGTCTATCACTAACATTAGCAACTAGCTGTGTTGTATCTCCGTTAGCTTTGCTGGTGGAGTGCAAGGTGTATTTTAATTTAAAATCTCGATTGTTCCATTTCGATGCAATGTGATGCACATGAGTCAGCCAGGGCTTAGTCTTTACTTCCTAAATTAATTTCAGTCATCCGTGTACTCTTAAAGTGGCACTGGAATCAGTTAACCTATTAGCAGAATAGACACTTGCTGTTTACCTGCAAGTTAGAAGCAGATGATATTTATCCGAGCTAAAACGGCTCATCCTTTAGCCATGACTAATTTGCCATGTTGAAGAGAACTAAGAAATAAGGTTTAGCAAGACTCGCCTGTGACCTTTAGTTACCTCACTGTACAGCATGCTTTATTTATAAGGAGCTTTTCCTTTGCAAATCTTCAATTAAAATTCCTGTACAGGTCTGAGTGGAGGATTGAGGGCTTGTTTAAATTCATCATGCATTGAAAGTTAATGTGCATTATAACAGGTAAACAATATAATAGAAAACAATAGAATTCAATAGAATGCCTGTATTTATCATACTGTAGATGTGCAAAGAAATTCTTCACATATCCCAGCTTGTTTGGAAGTATAGTCTAAAGCTCCACCCACTAGGATACCATAGTCCCTAACATGTACTTTTAGACAGGGATGACTTATCTAATTGAATTAGATGATTATTTATACCAAACTATTAAACCATGTTTAAACAGAAGCAGGATGAATCACAATCTCCATGTTCTTGGGAAAAACAGAATGACATAAACCTTCTAAGAAAGTCTTCTTCTATTAGTCTAATGTCCAGTTATTACACTGACATACTAATTGTAGATGCTTTTCATGGTGGACGGGAGTGGCCATGGACAGGTCTTTAACTATGCTGCCCCTTACACAGAAGGTGTTGTGACACACTCATCTCATCGCTAGAATTACTACCTGCTACAGATTAACCAGATCAGAGTTGAGGTTCTGTTGGTCCTCTAACATCTATGAGTTTGAGGGTTGCTGATCAACCAGTTGGCGGTACACAGTTTATCTCTTCTTGACCAATGTGGGCAAACTTGCAAGTTCTGACAATTTGGCCATGTGACCTGCTTTCAGTTCTTGTACTGCAGAATATTGGTTTTCGAACAGTATTAATTTTAAGGGGACAAATTGTAAAGTTTACCCGAATAAAAGCAGGACTGTCTATGATTTGGAAGAAAGTGGTAGTACCACTTAAGAAACTTCCACACTGCAGTCAAGTCTATATTTGTCTGTCTCAAATTAACTGACTTTTAATTAATACCAACACACTGGGATTTTTAAGTGATTGTGATGGGCAAGTGGTGCTTGTTTCTGTTAAAGAAGCATTGTTTTTAGAAGTAATGTATAGCGAGTAGTTGTGCGCACACTGACAGAGCGTAATAAAAAGTTCATCCATCACTTGTAGAGATGAGGAGTGCTGCAGTGCTTCTGCCCACTGCAGTTTGTGAGTGCAAACTGTTGTGTGTTTAAGTGTGTGTGCCAGGTACCACTAAATTCCTGTTAGCCAAAAGTGCAAAATAGAAAGATGGAGACCGGGAACAACAAAAAAAGAAGGGGAAAAATGACAATTCAACAAAAAGTGATGACATAACAGGCATAAGGAGAAAGAAAGAACAGGAAATAAATAGACACAAAAAAGTAATGGAGTTGAGAGACAAACATTGTACGAATAATAAAAAAGTGAAGCACGCATGTTGACTAAATAGTTATACAAAGAGAAAGAAATTAAACAAAATGTTGCTACATGCTAGTGGTTAATGGTACAAGACAAAGTTCAAACCTTTGCAAGGTTGCTGCTGTTGGGCCCTTGAGCAAGGCCCTTAGCCCTCATTGTTAAGACTGTATACTGTAACTGTAGGTCGCATTGGATAATGGTGCCTGCTAAATGCAGAAATTGTAAATGTAAAAAGAAATAGATACAGAGTGAATGGGAGAAGAAAAAAACCAAGCTCATTGGCTGGTCAAAAAAAGGCGGGGCTTCTTTCTGTCGTCACACACACACAACACACATCATCTCTATTTTCCTCTCTCTCTCTCTCTCTCTCTCTCTGTCTGAGCCTTCCCTTTTCTTTGTCTGTATGCTGTAGGGCTGAAGGGGGAAGCTGTGAGTGTGTATATGTGCAAGTCGGAAGGAGAGTGGGGGTGAGTGAGTGGGAGAGGGGAGAGAAAAAAGGGACGAAAGAAACAAGAAAGAATGGAGGAGCTGTACTCATCTGTGTGACACAATACACACCGTTTGTCAGAGCTGAGTAAGTGCTTCCATAGTGTGTGTGTGTGTGTGTGTGTGTGAGAGAGAGAGAGAGAGAGAGAGAGAGAGAGAGAGAGAGGTGTTAAAGGGACTGAACTTGGATGCATTCATCAGGAAGTGTGTGTGTGTGTGTGTGTGTGTGTGTGTGTGTGTGTGTGTGTGTGTGTGTGTGTGTGTGTCAGTTCTCCTGTGTATTTCTTGCACAAAGCAATACAGAGACGAAAGTGCTTTTGTGCGAGTGTGTGTCTATTATTAACGAGACTAAATTTAGCTGCCGTCCAAAGTGTGTTTGAGTGTATATGTGCATGTGTGTCCAGTGTCTGCATTTGCAGTTTGCTGTGCAACAAATACAAGCATTGCTGTATGTGTGTGTGAGAAAGAGTGTGTGTAATTTGATAACAGTGCATTAGTGAATACAGGAAGTGATGTCTGGTTATCACTGTCTCACCCTTCACATAGAATAAAATAGCTGATCTGCTGAGAAGCCCTGCAAAAAATTGGCATGCTGTCTATATTGTTCCTGCTTTGTGCCCAGTGTTCCCAGTGTTTTTAATGATGTGTTCCAATCCACAAATGTAAAGGTTTTACAGGATAAACAACTGGTTCAGAATTTAACCAAACAAACATTTATGTATAGTCAGCTGGGCTCTGTTGGTGGTACTAGGGAAGGGGGAAGTGGGGGTGCCAAAGGGGTGGGGCGTGAGGTAGCATTTTATTCTCAGATGACAGTTGACATGAACAAAATAGCCATTATTTACCACTTATTAATCCTCAGAAGATAGCAATGGGTGGCTTTGATTCGTGGCTACACATTAATCTCCATTAAGCCTGAAGCCTGAACACTAAGTGTGTAAATGCATTTGGTTGCTAGCATAGCCTCAGGATTCCAATCACACTCAACCACTGACATACACTTATTGACACCTACTGACCTACACACTGAAGTTTCAGCATTCCAATCATACAAAATAGCACCAATGCACCCTGACACCTCAGCATTTCAATCATACACACCAACACAAACTTACTGACCAACACACACTGACGACTTAGCATTCCAATCATACACATGTATTGACATACAGATACCTGCTTTGTGCCCAATGTTCCAAGTGTTTGGTTATACTGATGTGACAGGAGTGTGTCAAACCAGTAGCCCTTTTGTATGACAGTACCCATGAAGTAGATCAGTTTCAAAAAGGTTGGTGACCCCGGCTCTAAACACACCAACACCTCAGCATTCCACAAATATCTGATTTGACAGCATATTTGGTGAGAGGGTGATCCTAATAGTTTGACTCATTAGTGTATATCAGTGTGTGTTACTTCATCGTGTTGATGTTTGCTGTTTGGTTGGAGCCCCTAGTTTCAAGTTAGTTTATTTCTATATTATTTGCTTTATAATAACTATCACCTGAAATGATATTCTAGTGTAGAAGTAATGTCCTGTCAGCACAGTAATGACACGGTTTCATACTCTGGGAACTATCAGAATACAATCTAATCCATGTAAGCAATGTTTCTGCACATTAGAGATTTTAATTGCTAAGTGAACCCCCTGAGGCTTGATCAGATTTAAAAAAAAAGACTGAGTGTACTGTTTGTATTGATTCAGGGTCAGATTATTAATGCACAGTGAAATGCACTTTGTATTTGGCGTATCACTCAGCTCATGTTTGTGATAGTTTGGATGGCAGGTGTTTTTCTGAAGGTGTATACAGTTAACATCCCCATTTCAATGTTTGCATTGGAACAGGACTCTCAGGGTGAGATGCTCAGCAAGTCCAAACCTCTCCAACCTTTCTCCCTGTAATAGTTTCTTCTTCCGGCAGTGTGCTTCCCTTTAGTTTTCCATCCGTCCTTCCTTGATAGATAGGAAGCTGAGCTTTGCTGCAGATCTTGGTGTCTTGTCAGTCTGAGCATGTGCCGTTTGTCGTGGACTCGGATTCAGACTGGATTTAAATTGCACTAAACTATATATAGGTGCAAGCCGAGAGGACTCGTTCTCATTGTTCAGGAAGCATCAAGCAGACCCTCTTGAGCGCATGCTGTAAGCAGCACTGCTGTATTTTCTGTCTAAGCATGTAACTGACCAAGCCATCATGGTAACAGACAATTCCCACCTCCACCTCCCAAAAACCTCCAAAAGGTGGTCTATGTGTATAAATCTAAACATGTCTTATGATTTTTTTTATTATTACTCTCCAATCGCAGCCAGTGTTTCTGTGTGGTTAGTGAAAATAAAATTTCATAAAAAATGGAATCAGCGACTGATTAAAACTTCTGCATCACTTGGAAATTATGTATATTTCAGATAATTGTTTTACACATGTATTACGATATCTGAAGCAAAAATAGTCACGTTTCAACAGGAAGGTGATGCCACTTCCTCTAACGGTAAATGTTTCCATACTGACTATGAAGTACATGCACAAACATAGCTGATACCTACAAACCCTGCCAGTTCCAGTGAAATGTACATGTAATGCAGCTTCTAAGAACAATTTTTCATTTTAAAAGAACCTGCACACAAGCACAGACACAATGGCCTCATTCCATTCATACCTCTCCTCCAGACATTGATATGAGGACAGTCACTTACATTGGTGTACACTGAGCACACACTGTATATGCACCCTGTACCAACACAGACAGATATAACGACACTTTATATACACACATACTGTACTACACACAAAGTCAGAAATTCCCATAGTCACTTCACACACCAAGTGCAAATGAACTGTTGACATTAGAAACAAACACACACACAGAGAGAGAGAGAGAGAGAGATGAAATTGCCCTGTACAATCAATCACAAAGAAACTTCCAAACACACTACACTACACACATCAAGGTCCAAATTAGACCAATCAATACAGTTTACTCCATACTTGAAGAAAACAAGAGTACTTGTAAAATACTCACACAAATGTCCAGGAACATGCTTGAACTTGCATTAGATGCAGCCGATGCATGTATAGCTGTGTTCCAAACTGCGTTCTTGTATATAGGCTGTATATGAAATCACATATTCACATCTTTGCATACTACTGAACTACTGAAGGCTACGAGTATTAGTAAACTAGTGTGGATTTAGGGACACAGCATCCTGTATCATCTTATACAACACCCAATTGCAATCTGAACAATGTCCTACTATTTAAGTCATTTATTCTCTTTTGATTTCAGACTGGACGAACAATCTCTTGCTGTTGTGGTGGACTCTGACCTAGAAGGATTCCCAAAGTCAAAAAGTGTGGTGAGTTTTTAGTTCTTCCTTGGATGCTGCTGCCATATATCACCTGTAATCAGCCACAATAGGACTTTTTGAATTTTGCCCAAGGCTGAATGTATCACACGGAGCAGCAGTATTCTGGCCGATACATTTGGGACTCCGCTGGCAGCACCAATAGGGCATCATGGGCTTCTGGCTCAAGCCGCCATTGGCCAACTCAATCCAGGTGCTTTTTTATGCACACTTCCTGCACTCTGTTGTTCCTGCACAGAATGACTTAATATTTATACATATTACTAACATCTATCTGCAGGGTCAGTGGTGGAATGTACCAGTCACAGCATTCGTCTCTGACTCACTCGTTAGGAAGAAACTATCACAAAGCTTATAACAGGTCAGTCCACAGAAAAACTAGTGTCCTTCTATGACGTTATAATTTTAGTGACTTTTCAGTCAGGTAGAACAGGTTGACAAATTCACATTTGTTCTCTGTATAATCTCTAATCGATCCACCCGTTAAGGTCCACTTCTAATCCTTTATTTCATTTAAAGTAGGTTCTGCAACCTGTAGGTCATCTAAATACTAAATACATACAGCAATTGCACCCCAAAAATTATATATTTCTTCTTTGTTTAAGCAATCTGTATGTTAAATCCTTGTGTTAATGTTCCCAGACCTGTAGAATTTAGCAGGTCCAGAATCAATGTTCACCACAGAGAAAGAGAACTAAGTGGGAGAGATCGACTCACACAATGGGGTTGGGGTTCGAACCCGCACCAGAACCCAGATGGCACCACTTTCAATGGCTACAGCTCAGGGTGTGGAGGACGCATATCCAATAATCAGTCTCCAAGGGTGAGGAAAAGTATTGTTGAGATAGAAAAAAATGTGTTTTGGTTTTCAAAACCGAATTGATGACTTTTCCTGTGCCTTGTTGAATAAATACAAAATGTGTACAAGTATTGATTACATGCAAACCAGGAATACAAAGTGTGTGGTGTTTATGGTGTATGTATATCATAGTCTGTTTGTCTTCAGCATGGATGCACTTACCAGCAGCAGCGTCCTCCACATGAAGACAGATGGAGTCCAGTGTCTCCATCCAGACCATTACAAAGTTTCTCTCTAAAACGACCCGCCCACCGAAACCCATCTCCATCAAGAGACGACTGTCCAATCAAGAGGAGCAAAATTAACAGCGCACACCAGGTTAGTGGTTCTGACCTTCCTTTTCTAATTTAGCCATGTATCTTTGAGCAGGACCATTTGAAGAGGCATTTTTTTTCTTGGATTGCTCACGTTTAATTTGCTTGGCAGGAGCTTCTTTCAAGAACAAAGCACCCTATGGACAATTCTCCCCTGTCCCATCTCCCTAGGAGCCCACCATATCACAGTGCTGCCCCCTGGAGTCAGTCAAACAAAAGAGGGTCTTCTTCAGGATTTCAGGACAAACACCAAGTAAAGAAAACTACTTCATGTTTGACAAATGAGCCAAAACATTATGACCACCCATCCAACATGCTGTCAAAAGAGCTGAGACATGGGGTTCACTAGATATCTGAAGAAGTCCTGTGGTACCTGGTTCTAGGACATTACAAACTTTGAACGTTGTAAGATGGATCTCACTATGCACTGCTGACTCCACATGATCTTGGAGAAAATGGAATTCATCTACGGGCATTAATCATGCCTGGCTGTGCCACTCGTTGTTTTTGAGCTAATTGTTCATAGTAGTTGTTTCTGTTGCAGTCATGAGGACTATGAGGAACTACCACCAATCCAATATTCAATATCCCTTTACTAGAAATGAATATGGCATATGGGTGGTTTTGATGTTTTGGCTTAGCATTGGATTATTTAAGGAACATGTTTATTTATGAGTTATTCACTTGAACAATTTCTTTACACAGGAGTCCAATCCAACCAGAAGCAGAGATCACGCATACAGGATCCACCCTGATCCCTTGTCTAACTTTGGCATGCCTAACCATGCCATCCACAGCTCAAAGTCTCAAAAACTCCGCCCCCATAATCACCAAATCCATGATCACCTTGGCCCCCATGGAACTTTACCAGCAAACCTCACCAGAGTGCCTTATAGCTTCCAACACCAGCCTCAAGAGGGCACACACAGGCACCCAGTACCTCATGCCAACAACAGCTCACCAACTCCAGCCTGGAAAACAGAAAGACAAAGCAGAGTGAGTATTAATTTACAATTCACAATCTTTAAATCTGTGGTACTTTTTCTGTGAATCACTTGTAACACTGTGGTGTGATGTGTTTATGTCGCCTTGCAGGAATTCCGGCGTTCTAGTCCAGGGCTAGAGGAATCGCAGCATCTGAAAGAGGGAAGGCGAAACAAACACAGTCAGCCGCCATGCAACTCTGAAGGCAGAAGCATCCAACATATCAATGGCTGTGGTAGACAGATGTCTTCAAGTCCGGAACCTGGGTCCAGCTTTCAGAAACTGGAAGAAAAAAAGAGAAAGCATTCTAAACACCGTAGTCCATCAACTTACACCCAGCACAACCTGTTTAACCACAGCACTCAGGAGAACCCAATCCATCGAGTGGACATGGACTTGCTGAAAAAACATATAAAAGCCAAGAAAAGACATAAGGAGCGAGAGAAAAGAAAAGAAAGAAAAGGAGAGGAGGGGGCAAGTGAACGGAACAAGAGGATGAAGCGGAAACTTGAGGCAATAAGAAAGAAAAAGGAGAGGGAAGAAAGAAAAAATCACCGGGAAAGGAAAGGGGAACATCGAAAAGTTGAGATGGGGCTAGAAAAAGGTGGAAGAAAAGCAAAAGATGAGAGGAAGAGAGAAAGAAAAACTGAGACTGGTGGTCTAATGAAAAAAACAAAGAACCATTTAGGCAGAAAAATGTCTCCCCAGACTCCCTCTGACTCTGTTTGTAAAAGTCCTGATTCAGCCTTTTTTGAGTCCTCGACAGCTCTCTCAGATACATCACTGTGTATTTATGAATACACAAAGCAAGTAGAAGAGAGCAAGTACACCTCAGACTCTTTACAGACCTTAGAGTCAATTCCACTGACTACTCCCCCCTTAGCCAATGAGAAATTGCTTCAATCGCCAAATAAAATTGTTTGTGATGCAGCTTCAGAAAACAACAAGCCACTGCCATCATCTGACCTAGCAAGTCCAGTTCCCACTTTTGAAACTCAAGACAGGCAGCTTTACCAGGATATCTTTATTCCCATCTCTCCTGCCAGCACTGATCAGGAGTTATTGGATCCCTCTAGTGGTTTAGAAATAAATGGTTCTCAGCTTGAAGAAAGGCAACATCATGCTCCAAATCTTCTACCTGCACATAGCGCCTGTGTTGATAACCACGTGCTATTGGATCCTTCAGCCAGTCCTCCTGTGCTGAGTTGGCAAGGCTCCCCGGTTTCAGACCTCAGTGATGAAGAGGTTGATGAGGCAGGTACCAACATACCTGGAGTAATGAGAAGGCCAGTGCTTCAGCCCAGTCCAACCCATTCCTCTCCAATCCACGGCCAAGAAAAAACTTGGGAGGAACCAGATATTTTACTGAGTTTGGAAAATTTTCATAATGAACTATTCAAACTCGAAAGCCTTGCTAAACCTTCACCCTTTGACAAAGAAGAGAAGGATGAAGAATTCAAGGAGGATCAGGACGATAGTAGCACAGAAAGCTCTCGGGTACCCTGCCGGCAGAAGTCTGATGACACCTCACCTACAAATGGTCATAGGTACACCTATAGGGGTGGCCCTTTTGGTCAGCCCCCAGCAAACCAAGTGGATGGGATAAAATACTCTTCCTTAGTCTTTTTGGATTCAGAAATAACAGGTTTTGCAGATCAGCACAGCCCAGGTTTTACATCATCAACTGCTGTGGCTACAATAGACTCTTCATTGGCTGACCTCCCGTCATTGAGTACTACCTCAGATTTACCTTCAGTTCAATGTGAGGCCAATGAGAAGGCAAAAGAATGCAAAGCCGATGGCATTAATGCTCTGGAAAATGAGGATACAACCGAAAATGTAGACCCTTCTAAAGAAGCCATTTCTATCACTTTGGAGAAGGATGAAGAGTTACAGAAAACACCAGCCACCTTGTTGCCTGCTACTGTTCAAGCTAAACTGGCCCACAGCTGTAAAGTTCTGCTGAACCAAAGTTCTGGTACTATCCTCTCATCGGAGGTAAGACACAAAAAGAAAACCAGAGGAGTCTCTAAAACCAAGCTTGAGAGAAAAATGAAAAAACAGAGACAAAAGACAACAAAAAGTAAGCTTGACTTAAAAAAGAAAAGGAAAACTATATCAAAAGAACCAAACTCTAAAGAGCGAATAAACCATAAAAAGAAGAGAGTGAAGAAAGAAAAATGGACACATCATTCCCCCTCATCTGGTGTACATGCCAAGAAGAGCAGCAAGTGTAGGACCAAAAAGGAGACAACAAACAACAGTGAGATTGAAAAGAAAAAGAAAAATGAAGATAAAGAAAGTTCGAATCCAAAAGAAAAGTCCAAAAATAAGGCTGTGAAAAAAGCCAAAACACTAGCAAACTTAAAGACCTCATCCAGCTCAAAAATCTCCATTACAGATTCCTCACACCAGAGCACTGAAGACCTAATAAAACTACAAGCTCTGTCCCCTATACCTCTGAAAACACTGAGGATCCACCTGGTTAGGGTTGATGTCAGTTGTAGGCCGGCATCTAGAGCCTCTGAGTTTAAGATGACGAGTATACCACTTGAGGAAATCAGCATCACCAACACAGCAGCACAGATTATTAAAGCCTGCAAGTAGGTATCCATGACTGTGTGAAATACATCTTACATACCTTACTTGAATGGCTCTTTTAGCTAGAATTGCATATATTAAAGTGACTTTGAAGAAAAGTGAAGTGTTTAAAATAGGGTGGAAACTTTTAGAAGAAACCTTGCATTAACCAAGTTTTAAGTAACATCTAGTCAATCACCCTTTGAGCTTATTCTACCTTTGTTAGTAATTTCCAATTACTTTAGTTAGTTAGTAAGGTTTATTATTATTTGGAAGACTGAGTTTTACTAGCTTCTTTAGCTCAGAAAGAATCACATTGCTGGAGTACCATGTTTAACTGAAAGATTTCCTCTCCTCTCTTTCTAACAGAGAGGCAGATATAAAGAGGAAATTCCAGGAGTCATATCTGTTGCCATCCCTCTCTGTGAAACCTGTGTTAAACACGGAGCCGATCCCCCGGGAGAAGCTGAACCCTCCAACACCTAGCATCTACGTATGAAAGTTATGCTGGATAATGTCCAAATGTTTACGCCATGTTGTCAGTCTTTAACTAATGGTGTGCATGTGTTCGTGTTTAGCTTGAGAGTAAGAGAGATGCTTTTTCTCCTGTCTTGCTGCAATTCTGCACTGATCCCAAAAACCCGGTTACTGTAATTAGAGGCTTGGCAGGGTCACTAAGGCTCAGTGAGTACACACTTTTATACAGATTTTCAATAACCATATCATTTGAGTTATGTTCTCTGTGTATGCCTAGATATGTTAATGAATGTTTGATAAACCAAGGGGCAACCTTGTAGAAATTTGTATTGGTGCGACACTCCAGCAGTGTGGAAGATGTTCAACATAAAGAAATTATATATTCTATCTATATTGAGAAGCAGCAGCAACTGGATTCTCCAGTCAGACACATTTGTGCGTATTTTTCAAAGTTTCTCTGTTTCGGGCCTCAATGAAGAATAAAATGTAAATCAAGCTGGACCCAATGTAGAAGAATTCAGAGCAAGCCAATGACAGGGGAACAGAATATTTGCAGCAGGGTTCCATCCTGATTGATTTGGTGTTGTAATGCTCTTAAGAAACAAGCATATCTTCATGATGTTGAGTCGGTTTGTTTTTTAGCACAGAGGTTGGTGTTAATGGTGTCCTTTTAAAAATGGTTTTTGTATGAAAAACATTTACAAGCGAAATTACATTCAGGTGTGTTTTAAGAGTAAAGTGGCTGCTATAAGCTTAAAAAACAAACATCTGTTATCTCTATCAGATCTGGGTTTGTTCTCCACTAAGTCCCTGGTTGAGGCAAATAGTGATCATGCAGTGGAGGTCAGGACTCAGGTACAGCAGCCAGCTGATGAGAACTGGAACACCACCGGTTCAGCACAAGCCTGGCCATGTGAGAGCAGCAGATCACACACCACCATTTCCAAATATGCTCAGTACCAAGCCTCCAGCTTTCAAGAGAGCCTTCAGGTACACAGACACACACTCACTCACTGTAGGACTTCAGACAAGCAACAATTGCATGTCATTGATGTTAGCAAAAATTGCATGGCACGGCTTTCTCAGAAATGTCATACTCTACCTAAGGCTTCCAAAATAGAGGATTCCAGTTGGTTATATCTAGTTTGGTCAGAAAGTTTGTGTGCATTTGCAATACAGTTCAATGTGACTTTTTGGGATTGTAGCACTTTTAATAGGCCAGCTGGGGTGGTGTGGTGGTGTTTAGCACTGTTTCCTCACAGCAATTTCATGGTGACCTTCAGATTACCAGTCCAGTACCATAGCCACTAGGCTACGGTTGGCCTACAGTATCTGTTGAGAAAATGAAACCAAATGTATAAAACCATTATAGGTTATAATCTTAATAAAAAAACTATCAGCCATCTAAGCAAACATCTCAGCAAGGTTCAAGTGTGGAGACATTTGGGTAATTTAGGCCTATATGCCCATAATTGCCACTAGAAGTGTCAAAAAATGAGTACCTTCCTTGGCATATACTATACAGGAAAATTAAACATATTCAAATAAAGATGCAAAAAGGAAATCGATGCTTTTCATCTTATATTTTTCTTCACCTTTGTAGGAGGAGAAGGACAGCGACGATGAAGAAGAAAATAAAGAGGTTTTATCAAGTACCCCACCAAACTTAAACAGGTGTGATATAGCTCATATTATGTGTGGTGTGTTGTGAGGTGTGTAACAGTGTGTGTGTGCTTTTCCTCATTCAGCTCAGAGCAGAAAGCCATCAGCAAAACCATTAAATTTGGAACCAACATTGACCTTTCAGATCCAAAAAGGTAGGACTGGCAGCCACTGAATAGTTGTGATTTATTTTTAGTGCACAGTTAATTAAAACCATTATGTATTAATGGTGTGTGTTGTATAAAATGTGTGTGTGTGTGTGTGTGTGTGTGTGTGTGTGTGTGTGTGTGAAGGAAACAGCACTTTGTAGTATTTAAATAAACTTGAACACGAGTCAAAATACCAAAGACCCAAGTAAAGCAGAATAAATTGCACTTGTTTAAGCTATTACAAGCTAATGACCAAGAGTGTGCAACCTATAATCTATTAGAGACTCAGAAGGATAGAGATGACTGTAACAAGTGAAGTAAGACATGTGATAGACAAGCTCTGATCTTAGCGTATTAACCAGCCATGATGATTCCTCTACATGAAGACTAATTACAGAACTAAAGAGACAATCATTTAACAAAGCTGTTCAGGTTTTATAATCACTGTTTTATAAAGCCCTGCAACTCTGGTCTAAATATACTTCTCCCTGCAGATTGGGGGTATTCACTCGCCAGGCAATAATGAATCAGGTTCAAAATGTAAAAGTGTAGAGAAATTGCTCTTTATTATTAAATGATTTAAGTGTCCGCGATTTGAGATCGCTCTCTCGCTTTCATTTGTCCTCTTCAGCTCCCACTCGTTGGCTCACGTCTGCTTCCTGTCACCCTGCCAAGGATCCGGAATTCTCTGCTCCATTTGGGACTGCTAAAAAAGGCAAGGCAGCCCAAGTCGCAGAGGTGCGGCCAATCAGCGACGGCTTGAGCCCCACTTGCTGCAACATAAGGCCGAAATCACTCCTCCCCAGAGTGGCATATTAACACGTTGCTCAACACTACCAACCCCCTGCTGTAAATGTCACTCACTGACTTTCTGTCCTACTGTCAGGTACACTTGGGGTCCAAGTGTGTTCACGTCTCCAAAGTGATAAACAGATTACCCCCTGAACCTAATAACGTTTTGAAACAAGTGCAATCGGATTCATTTTCATTCATTACATTTGGCAGTTGTGTAGGAGGCACAGTTGGCTCATCGGACTGCGTCAGAGCAAAAAGGTACAGGATTCGATTTGTGGTCGGTCCGGGTCCTGTCTGTGTGGAGTTTGCATGTTCTCCCCTTTTCTGTATGGGTTTCCTCTGGGTTCTCTGGTTTTCAGGTTAATTGAAAACACTGAATTTGAAGTGCCGCTCCCAAGCCTGGATTAATACGGAGGGTTGTGTCAGAAAGGCCATTATGCGCAAAAACTATGTCAAATTGATAATGTGGACCAAAAGTCAGTGTACTGACCCCTAATAACAAAAAAATAATAATTAGTTTGATTAATATAGCACCTTCCACCCAACTCAAGGCCGCTTGAACAATAGAAAACAACAGTGTGTGAAATAGGTTTGACATACAAAATCATAAAGACGACGCCTTTAATTCAGAAAGAAAAGAAATAGCGTGAAGAGTCGAGGGCAGAGTTCCAGAGTGCTGGGCGGCAATACTAAAATATCTGCCGCCCATGGTTTAAGACTACATTGAATGATTAGGCCGCAAATCTTCAGCAGCTTATCTATCCGACACTTGGTTATCTTTTACTCTGTCTTCTACTTAACTTCTTATAGCTGTTATTGTACTGAGCTAAACGAGAATCAGCTCGGTCCTCCCCACACGCATCAATCCGTTCGCTCTTTCTCAAGACACGTCAATTCAAAAGGCAGCTGAGAGATTTAAATTTAAATCCATCAACCATTTAAGCGTTGTGAAGGATAAACGTAAAAGGGAAAGAATATAAATGCAAATATCAAGACGAGTTTTTCAGAGGAAATGCTAACCGCAGACACAAACACACCTAATTGCTTGCAGTCCTTCGAAGGTTAAAACGCATTTTGTGGTTAACAAATTCTGATTACTGATATGCTTGCAGAAAGATTAAAGACGTTTAAAGAAGCAAGAGCATTCTGGTCCACAGCAATAGTTAAAAAAAAAAAAGAAAAAAGAATCCAGTCCAGAGTGCCTTGCATCTAAAACAATTAGCATATACTCCTACATTTACTTTAAAAGTACCCATAATTAAAATCGCAACATGATGCCACTGATTAAAAGGAGGTAAATTCCTGGAAGAGGAACGCATTATCAAGAGCTGGTACAACACCTACTAATGTGTCAAACTGAAAAAACTAATCGCAAATAAAGTGGAACATTTCCCAGAAAGTGTGTACCTTCACCCCCACATAAGTATATACAGTCGACCAAGTTTATGGTCTGTGTATGATCTGCCATGAGTGTAATTCCCCTGAAGTAGTCTCTTAAGCGGTGCTAGGTAAGTTGTTAACGTACTGACCTGGTATGTTGAACACTGAAAGCATGTGTTCTGTGTATGTGTATGTCTTCTATAAAATTGTATAAAATTATCTGATTAGAAAAAAGCATTTAAAAAGACCTGGGCCAAATATGACCCCAAAGTAAACCTAGTTAATATGCAGTTATGTTTCTAGATCACTCGCGAATTACTAAAAAACCATGAATATTGGATATAGTCAAAAATGCCCGTCTGGAAATGCTTGTTTAAATGTTCAAAACTCAAATATGGCCCCAAAACATTGCCGTAGAGCTGTCAAGGGGCAGCAGCCTATCAGAAGCAAAGAGAAATTATCTTTAATCTTGTTTGTTTATTAGGATTTTAATGTCACGTTTTACACTTTTGGTGACATTCATGAAAGGAACACGGTACATATTTATTTCACATGTTTCACAAGAACAAGTTTATATCTAACACATCATCGTCGTCTTTAACCTTTCATCCTAATTAGGGTCAGCATTCGCTCTCATGAATCAATGATCCTTGGTTGTCCAGGACCCTGTCACCGGGTTTACCACTGTGATTAAATTTCTCTAAGAAACAGAGTTAAGGGCCTTGCTCAAAGACACAAGGGCAATAAGGGCAGTTGTAGCCTAGAGTTTAAGGTACTTGACAAATAATGTCAGTGGTCCAAGATGCCACCACACTGATCTGGTTTAAAGAAACTGAGACTAAAGAAACTGCTTTAGGTGAACTAAAAAGAGAAAATTAAACAAATGCTTGGAAAAATACATGATTGTGATCTAATGAAGACATCTGCACTTGGTCCCCAAAACCAGAAAAGCACTCACATTTATAATCAAGTTATCTGCACTTCACAACTAAAATGCAACTGAGAAAAGAAAGATGATGCAGGGGATGAATTCATTTTATAACTGCAAAGTTTAGCAAATCTACTTGATTAAAGGCAAAAATGAGAAAAGGTGCAATCTGATGAATGACCATTTTAAAGCTGTGAGCATGAACAGTGTTAAGTCAGAGTCAGCCAGGGTAACAGGGTCTATTTACTAAAATGCAGTACCATTACCGGTGTAGCATTAGTAATGGCACAATTCAGAATGAAACTACTATTTACAATAGAAGGAGACAATTTTATAACAAAGTCTGGCACAGAGCAGACTAAGACAGACGGACGGGGAGGAGTGTACCGGCCCGGTCGGTTAACAAGAATAAAACATGGTGTTTAAGAAAACCATTATAGATTAATTCTAAACTACATTCACCAGATTAGAATTGAATTACACAGATCAACTAGTTACTAATTAAAGCCCCAAACTGGAACTAGCCCCTAATAAACAATTACATGTATTTTGTTGTACATTACTTAGCAGATGGAGCAGGTTTAAAACGGCATACTACATACAAAAAACTACATACTGCACTCGGTAGTAATGTACAGTATAGTATATATAGTGTCATACAGGTATCTTTTGCATACTGGGGAAAAACCCATTATGGTTCCTTACTGCATACTGATAAGGGGTCCCATGCATAAACTCGTAGTATGTAGTAGACTCTTTCAAACACAGCCATGTTAAACTTAGAGTAAGGTGTGATTATAAATTCAGCAATAATTTAGTGGATGACACCAACCACATATCTGAATGTTTAGTAGATACTAGGAGAGTTTGTAACACAGACAGACCATATCTAGTACATCTTGTGTTTTTTACAGAAAGGTCTACCAACCATGATTTAGTCATTTAGAAGTCCTGGTTGAACACAGAAGAAACTAAAACCCTGTCCACTCAAACACTGACGTTTTATGGTTTTCTCCACAACATTGAGGTAAAGAATAGCTTATAAATAGCCGAATGAATGACTTGCATTAGACATATGAGGAAATCTTTTTCTTACGTTCCAGAAAATCAGTATGCACAAGAACACCAAGGATTGCTGGACTTAACATATTCAGTGACCAGCATTGAAGTATTAATAATGATTGTCAGCATAACTGCACGGTTATGCTGAGCTCATGTATTTTGTCCTCTTGACTCCAAATGATTGTTTTTTTATTTGACCTAATCCCGTTAGACCTATGACCTTTAAGAGGGTGTTCTTTTCTAAACAGGACATGAACGTTTACATGTAGGAGCTGGGAAAACCCTTCTAATTTGAGTGGACGCAGGACTATCCTAGCATGAAAAGCTGCCTTACCCCCGCTGTATGTTACGGGTAAAATACACCAGACACCAGTACCTTGTCTCGCAGAACAAGCTAGCTGTGAGACGTTGTAAACAGCCTTAACCTTGGATGACATGCTGATGGCTACGTCAGTAGATGGTGCTTTTTATTAAAAGTTCTCACAATATTAACATTAGCACTAGAGCGCGATTCTTTTGAAATATAATATATGTATCACTATTTTACTTAAATTAAAAAAAAAAGAGTTAAGAAAACAGTGGACTCTAAAGACAGCTGTAGCCTATAAGGAATGTGAGGGGCCCCGGCCAAGAAAGCGAGTGGGGAAACCATACCATATAAGGACATGGAGGCAAATCAAGTTTTTATCAATGAGAAGAAGGTGCTTGAATGTGGAAGATGAGGTGAATCTGGAAGTCTGGTAGCAAAGGAGAAAAATACCACAGAACTATATTAATTTAAACATTAAACTTAAATAATAAATGGTGGTGTTATTGGACAAACATGATGGATGTGATTCCACATTTCTTTAGAAAGAAAAGTATAAAGCATCTGTTCTGTTAACTAAGCAATATGAATTTACATGGTAGATTTAAGTTGCAATGAGCAATTTTAAATGCCGATCGTATTGCCACCAGATGGTGCATTGGGATTTTTCAGAAGCACACCGTGCCAGCGGTCGGCTATAGGATGCACAAACCAGTGACGGGCTGAAACGATTCCTAGAGTGACTCGATTACTAAAGGCACAAGGCCCTTCCTTCACAAATAACCTTTATAGATTATTCTGATTTCCAGGTCCAGCATGTGGAGGCTCATCTTCAGTCCATTCCAAAAGTTTAGGATGGAAGTGCTGGAAATGGCTAAGGCCGTAATTCTGTAATCAATCACTGTGGCCCAGCTTACTGTTTTGATTTAATATCCGCTGGTACTTGATACTCCATAAAGCATGTTGTACAAGACCTTTAAAATCGAATCCTCACACACTATGAGCAGTAAATCATGCTGCAATGTAAAAGCAGCTTCTTGATCACCTACTGTATAACATATTGTAATAATGAATTGACCATTATAACATAATTGAACACAATCTCAACCACTTCCACACACAGGTAATTTAGAGTTAGGATGCAAACAAAATGTCATTCAGTATCCAGTTTGATGTTTCATAATATAAATAAAAGAACACATGATCGTCAACTGATTCATGCACATAGAGTGAACACAAGGGGGCAGTGAGCACACGTGCCTGGAGCGGTGGGCAGCCCTAGCCATGGCGCCCGGGGAGCAGTTAGAGGTTAGGTG
>JAYDZG010000018.1:4881105-4895990 GCA_034509265.1 Microcambeva bendego | reverse complement strand
GGTCTCTCTCTCACACACCCACACACACACACACACTTCAAGACACAAAAACAAACACGCAATTAAATAATTCACATATATCCGTAAAAATTTGATATGACTGTTGTGCCTTTGTCCCATTCTGAAAGAGGGGCAGCACGGTGGCTAAGTGGGTAGCACTGTGGCCTTACAGCACGAAGGTCGTGGGTTCGATCCCCATGTGACACGATGTTCTCCCCGTGTCTGACTTGGTTTACACCGGGTGCTCTGGTTTCCTCTTACAGTCCAAAAACATGCAATTAAGGTGAACTGGAGATGCAAAATGCCTGAGTTTTAAATAAACTTGTTGATTAATATTGTGTAGTGAATAACAGTTTCCTGTCATGACAAGACAAACGAACAAACACTATGAAATCCTTTTTCTTTTCAGGCCACCAGGAGAACAACAACTTCTGCTCAGTGAACATAAACATTGGTCCTGGTGATTGTGAATGGTTCTCTGTACATGAACATTACTGGGAGTCCATCAGTAAATTCTGTGAAAAGTAAGTCACTGAATTGTAATCCTTGTTTATTTTTGTTTGAACATCGTTGTAGCGGGTATGTCCCTACCCTAACCCCACTAGACCTAGCTCATCATGTATGTATGTAGCCTAAGTGTGATAACACACCTGGTGATTCAAATTCTGGGTAAGACAGATGGTGAGCCACCAACAAATTAGAAAGCTCTAAATTCTGTAAGGATCAGTACATTGTGCATTATTTAGGGCCAATAATCTGGGCACCACTAAGAATTCATTCTGATTTTAGTATTTAGGGAGAAAAACTGATCTAAAAAATGATGACGTAATTAAATGAGGTGTGCTCCTTTAGTCCTGGTCTACGTAGCTATTGGCCTCTGGTCCCCCTTAAAGGTAGTCTGTGTGATCACATTCTTTCTGGTCCCATTTGTCCATTCACCATAGCATCTGATTTCTTGTTTTCAGCCTTCATTCTAACCCCTTTCTTCAATTTTCAACTGTAGCCTTATTGTTTATGGTCCATGACTGTGAAGTATTGAGAGGTTACTGATCTCTGTTATATAGGAATGGAGTGGATTATCTGACGGGTTCCTGGTGGCCAGTTCTGGAGGATCTTTATAGTTCCAACATCCCAGTGTATCGTTTTATTCAGCGTCCTGGAGATTTAGTCTGGATTAATGCAGGCACCGTGCACTGGGTTCAGGCTGTTGGATGGTGCAACAACATTGCTTGGAATGTGGGACCTGTAAATTGTAAGTACTAGACGCTAAAATAATCATTCAAATAATCTAAAAGATCCTGTCATTAGGTTCATTTTTATTTCACATTTAAAAGAGACATATGACATGACAAATGACATAGTTTATTCTTTTTTATGATTTCTGTCTTTTTGTTTATTTATTTTTGTTTCAATACGTTTCCCTAAATTCTATTGAATATGATATAAAGAATGTACATGTAAACATTTTTTAAACTTAGTTTAATTGTTTAAAAAAAGTTTAGTAAAGTGTGCGTTTTCTTGATTCCCTTCCAGCCTATCAGTATCAGTTAGCTCTGGAACGTTTCGAGTGGAACGAGGTCAAAGGGGTCAAATCTATAGTTCCTATGATCCACGTCTCCTGGAACGTGGCCCGTACAATCAAAGTAGCTGACTCCACCACCTACAAAATTATCAGGTTTGTATATTCATATACATGCAACAGCCAGATGTCTGTGGACACCCATTCTAAGTATGGAGCTTAGGTGTCCTGGCTACAAAATAAATGATAAAAACTGACTTACTTGTCTCATAGAGTTTTGAGCAAGACTTCTCTGGTTTCGTCTGTGCATTACAAATATACAATATGATTTAACGAGTTCGGTGTCTTAACCTTATTAAACATCTTCGTGATTAACTAAAACATCGATGACTATTGCACATAAGTGTTTATACATGTGTGCGTAACTCATTATGTATCTTCACCAACTGATCATTGGAACCATGACAATGTGTTCCTCAAGGTGGATCTTATGATGGTTGTATGTATTATGTTGTGTGTTAGAGTAGAAGGTGTGACGGTGGACGTGTAACCGGTAGTCCGTTTTCTCATACAGGCATTGCCTTCTACAGTCCATAAAACAAATTCAGATTCTGAGAAACCAACTAGTAAATGAAGGAAAGAAAATCTCCTACCAGAGCCGAGTGAAGGATGAGCCGGCTTACTACTGCAATGAATGTGACGTGAGTTAAATGCACACCTGTACACAAAAACACACATTTACATTAACATTTACACAAAACTACTAATAGCTTCATTAAAACAAATATAGGTAATACAGAAAAATCAATGAAGGGTTTAAAAAAAATAATAAATAAATAAATAAATATGGCAACTTCTACCTCACTATCTGAGGTGAGTCTTTTTTGTGCTAACAAAGTGTGTAGAATTTAAAGATTAGGGGGAAAAGAGTTTAATAATTCTATTTAGCCGGTTTATTCATTCCTAAATCAATAATTAAAGTAATGAATTAAAGTAAAATAAAATATTTCCTACAAACGTGAACTATCTGAGGCATCAGGTAAATCTTGGCATTCTGAGGGATATCAAACCTATAGCTAATTAGTAAAGATATTTAAGAGAAAATGTATGTAAATATTATTAAATTTCACTTAGACAAACGTTAAATGTCGTTTATTTATTAGTTAGTACGAATATTTATCGAGTAAACATGAAGTTTTTGCATTTACCTTTGAGAAATTCTGCAGTTGGCTGTGCTAACAGACACTAGCATGATGAAAAGACTAAACCCGACTGTGGCCGAGCCTGACCTCTGGTGGCCAGATGAGGAATGACTGGATAAACGTGAAAATGTTTTTCTGTTTTTCATGATTCTGGTAAACCTTAGTTGTGTATAACTGTGAAACCCTTTAAGATAGTCTTAAGATTCCTTTAAGATAGTAGTTAAAACATCTTTTATATGATCTATGACTGTGTGCAGGTGGAGGTGTTTAACCTACTCTTTGTCACCGGTGAGGGCAGCAGCAACACGATGTACGTGGTTCACTGTGAGAATTGTGCTCGTCAGCGCAATCCCACCCTAAGTGGAGTCGTTATACTTGAGCAGTACAGAATGGATGAGCTGATGAACATCTATGATAACTTCAGCCTGGTGAGTTACACATAAATGCTGGTCCCAAGCTTGGGTAAAAATAGGAGGGTTGTGAGGGAGGGCATCAAGTAAGCCAGGGGGGGAAAAATAACTGTGAATTATAAACTATGAATTAGTTTACAGTTCTACGATGAATCTTAATGATGATCTGGCCATTTTATGATATCACTTGACAACTTCATAGTAATTCACATTTTAGGCATTTAGCAGATGCTCTTATCCAGACCGACTTTCAGAAGTTCTTCCACAGTAGACATTAACATACTCTAGTGTAAGTACTTCAGAACCAATCAAAACTTTTTATTTTATCATTTTTTGTGTGTTTGAGTTTGTAAGTACAAATAAGTTAAAGGCCTTGTAAAAAGATGGGTTCGAACATTCAATGGAAGCTTGTTCCACCACTTGGGTGCAAGTACAGAGATGGTCTGATTTTGGAGTCGTCTAGAGAGATTGGAGAGTGATCTCCTGGAAGAAGTAACAGCTCTGTCTTGCTGGGGTTGAGTTTCAGATTATGAGCTGACATCCATCGTGAGATATCTCGCTGGCATGCTGAGATGCGATCTGAGGCTTGTGTGTCTAAAGGAGACAATGACAGAATGAGTGTCATCTGGATATGAGGGGTAGGAGGAGCCTTGGGAGGCTCTGACCTTACTAAGATAGCAGATGTCAGTTGAGAAAAGTAGTGGACCAAGTACCAAAGCCTGAGGAACAGTGGTTTAGAGAATAGATGGAGGGGGTGTAGATCCAGGTAGGAGGCTATCCATTGCCATGCTGTACCAGTTACTCCAATGTTGGAGAGAGTAGACAAGAGAATGCTGTGATTTACTGCAACACTTTGGCTGCCTCAAAGCTGGACTGATACAGATCACAGAGGGTATTCTGAGTTAGAAAGAGAGGTAGTTTTAGGATAGGATAATAAACAGCATGTTTAAGAACCTTATATAGAAAAGAGAGAAGTGAAACTGGTCTGTAATTGTTAATGCCTGTTGTTTCTAGTGTAGGTTTCAAAAGAAGGGGGTTGACCCAATGCCTTCTTATAAATTGTAGTTAGTTGTTGTTGATAAGTGTGATGAAGGGCAGTTTCATCCTCATCTGTGGTGAGTGGAGTGAAGCTGTTGAGTGTGTTCATGGGTTGAGGGTCAGTTAAAGTTGTGTTAGTTTAAAGTGTGTCAGAGAGGACAGATTGATGTTGTCAATCTTATACCGAAAGAATGTTGCAAAGTCAATAGCAGTAGGAGGCAGATTAGGGAGGAGAAGGAGGGCTTAGAAGAGAAGACATCATGAAGCTTATGGAGATCAGAAGCAGACTGCTCTAGTTTGGCTTTGTAAAAAAATGCTTTTGCAGCAGCCACATCAGACGTGAATCGTAGGAGAGAAGATCGGCATCAAGCTTGGACTTCCTCCACTTTCTCTCAGCTGCCCTTAATTCTCTTCTCAGAGTAAACTAGTTGCTAGTTCCATTATGAACTTTCACAGTAGAACCATGAATTATTTTACAGTTCTACTATGAATTGATGGTAATTTGGCCACTTCATGATTCTCTTGTACAGTTTTACTGTAAAACGTCATAGTACATTTATTCAGGGAGATTAGGTATATGGATCATCTGTTGTGGGAACCCCAAATACATCTTTGCACCATATGGTGCATCTGGTACATTAATGTTACCTCATAATTGTTGGCGAAATGATCACGATTTCTTTAACATGGTCTTATTTCTTTTCATTTCAGGCATCACTGCCATCTTCAAAATGAACCTGAGATGTTTGATGTCACAGCCATAACCAAATCTCCTGCTCGCTCATCAGCAGCAGTGCCAACTGTTCTGTCTTTATTCTGTTTTTTTCATTGATTTCTTTTTTTCATTGGTTTTAATTTTGTTTTTGATAGAACCACTACTGTGGATCAACAAGCTGTTTATAACACTGTTTACAGAATCTCATCAGCAGGTGCTTCATCCATTCACTCGTCTTCCCATTTACCAGCTACTGCAGTTAAAGCACTATTAGTATGCTGTTTTAGAGTGCTGATATGATGCTCAGAGGTCAGAATGGCAAAAGAAGTGCCAGACACACTGGTACACACTGAACTAGAGGGCATAATGTGAACTGTGTTATTATTAAAATTCGACACACTGCTGTGATCGTTCACTACCGTTGAACGTGTCAATCATTCAGGTACTGTTCACGTTTACATTTATGCAAAGGTTTTCAATTGTAGAATTATTCGGCGTTTCTGGTGCTTTTATATGACTTGACACACACACACACACAAACACGCACGCCATGGCATTACAAAGTGATATTTACTACAACGCTAATCTTTCTAAATGCTGTTTGGATACAGATCTAGGTGCTATTGTGGGTGCTGTTTTAACTTTTCAATTTGTGTTCTTATTTTTAAAGGTTTTCAAACTAAAAAAAAAACTTTGTAAACACCGTTTTGGCCTTGACGTATTGACATACACAAAGGCAAGCTGCATTTATAATTAATAATCAGCATAATCAGCATTTTTCTCAGAGCATTAAAGAGTTTCAAAAATATACGGGTTGAGAATATTTGGTTGTATTCGTTCCGAAAACCTTGTGAGTGGTGATTTTTTTTTTTGTATTATTCTACAGATTCAAAAAAAGCATTCCTAGTCCAAGATTTTGTTTCGTATTGTTTTCCTATTATGTCATTATTTCAGGCAAGTTAATTGTTGTACTATTTTTACATTCGATTTTTGATTTGTGTTTTGGAATTTTGCTCTTATTTATTCAGCTTCAGTCATATTTATTGAACGTACATGGTGCTCCTGTTAACGAGTCGATTTTGTAAATGTTATCTTGAAAAATTAAACCTTTCAGACTCACTTTCCAGACGTAAGCATTTAAAAACATATATTTTCATTTGTATATGATTCAAAACAATAATTGTTCTCAAAATCTGAGCTTCCGTTGGCTAACCAGTATTGACCAATCAATGCATTTCATGTGTTGGATGTACATGAATAAATGATACCACAGTCATTTAGGGGTCTGAAAGGGTTAATTGGTAATTTTGTGGTGCAGTGTCGTCGAGAAAGGGATTTTTAATTGAAATGGTGCTTGATCCCCCTCGGCATGCCATCTGTTCCTTTGTGTATATGAAAGAATTATGTATGAATATTAATATTATTAATCTCACAGCTTGGTGCTTTAGAAAGAAAGAAAAAAGTCTGTACAATCCTGAATGTCTTTTTACTGTAATCAGAATAAAGAGTTGGTTTTTACTTTCCATGACATGAAATATGAACTATTGTGCTACATGTGGACTATCATTATGTCACTCTTCTGATCTTTTTGATGACTTAGTCTCATAGATTTTGATGACTTGTTCGTCTACATTGATTATTCTCTTATTCAATTATTTTATTGTAAAAAAGAGAAAAGATCTGAGCCAGACCTGTCTTAAACACCCGTGTGATTTTTTTGTGTGTCATTATGGATCTAATAAATATTAAAACAAATATTTACAGGTTTCCCAGCAACTTATTGAATTAATTTAATGTTTCATAACAGAAAAAATAGGAATTTCCTTTTATTTATTTGTTACTGATTTGAAGTCACATGTAGGGTTCACACACATGAACCATATAATAAATAAAGAATTAAATTATGGTGACACCTCATCGCCCTCTGCAGACGGACATCCTGGTTCCAAGGACAGGAAGACAGGTTTTCCTTCTGCCTGACTCTCAGGATATCCCTCCTTAAAGGCTGTTTTTTTCATTATAAATAACTTGCATGCAATTCCATAATGTAATTAATCATTCACACCAGACAGTTTTTGTTTGTGCAGAGAGGTGAAGGTGGGACGTCCTTGGCAAGGAATCGGTTAATCAGCTCTGTCAAGGGTGTCTATTTTAGCATTCCAGGTGTACAGATGTGCAGCATGGATAGATTTGCCAGCCTTGGTAGAGTACCAGTCTTTCTCAGTCTGATGTTGGTGTGTCATTGAGTGATTGTTTCTTGTGGAGTGTGCCTGTGCCACTTTGCTTGCTGCTTTGCTTTTACATTTGGCTCATTTGCGGCTGACTTTCAAAACATTTCCAACAAGACAAACTTTTTCATATGAAGATGTAAAAGTGACTGAGCCAGAATGAACATGAAGGAGATTCTTACATTTCATAGTACCATGAGCTGTATAACAACATTAGGTGAACCATTACACAGTGAGGAGAAGTAATGTTAAATTAAAACTTTTCACAGTGAATTTGCGAGTAATCTACAGTGAGTGTGTTACGGTGGCTTATTGGGTAGCACTGTCGCCTCACAACAAGAAGTACTCCTGGGTTCGATCCCCAGGTGGGGCGATCTAGGTCCTTTCTGTGTGGACTTTGCATGTTCTCCCCGTGTCCGTGTGGGTTAACCGGGTACTCCGGTTTCCTCCCACAGTCCAAAGACATTCTACCAGGTTGATCGGAGATACTGAATTGTCCATTGAAGAACTGGGATAGGCTCCAGGACACCTCATCAAAGGGGATAAGGGATTAAATTCAGCACCTCTACTAATTAGGATAAGGGATTAAAAAGAAAATGAAATGCAATGAACTCTCACAAGTCAAGCACAGAGCAAAGAAGCGATTTGTGCCCAGCCTGGGTGGAAATGTAAATGGCGATTGAATATGGATTTAAATGGTGAATACTGCATTTCATGGTATTTGTAATTGTAAATGCTGAACTTGCTTAAATTGTTTATTATTGTAAACTCATTCATTCAAGCCCTCATACAAATTCTCATTGTACTTATCTCTATTTTTTGTTCGACTTAATAGATGGATTTGACTGTTGTAGCTCATGTTTCTCATCATCTCTCCTCCCACATTCTTCAGAGATACCTTATCTCCTTCACTACTCCCTACAATAAATTCTGTGAGCAGGAATGTGATGGTTGTGTTGTGAGAATGGCTTGAGATACTAACTGGTTGTTGTGTTTTAGCCAGATTGGCTCTGACCGAACAAGACATAATGAAGTACAGTGTTGGAGTCTAGAGAGAAACCATCTGACCAAATCCTCTGTTTACCACATTTAAACTGAAGCCCCCCCAAAACAGTGAGTGAAACAGAGAGATAGAGAGAGGAGGAGGATACCTTCACCAAAGGAAGGAAGGAATGAGGCAGGAAGGGGGATAGAGAGAAGGAAAGCAGGCTCGTCCATCAGAGTTCTGATGCAGACAGATGCAGCCACTGCCACTGCTTGAGCACAAAACTTTGATGACAGATCTAACTTTAAAAATCCAGACAGGAAAGCAAACAAAATACTTCTATTACAGTTACGAGCTGAGAAGATAAATTAAGGATAATCTTCAACTAAATAAAATTTGGCTCCTGGATCTCGGAGGGAAAACGACTTTAGCATCATCCCAGAGTAAGTATGAGCATTATACATAACATAAAATGTCTGAATAATAGAATTAGTATTAGTAAATTAGTTATATGTAATGTGTTCAAGCTTTCAGATAAAATATTTATCATTATATTATCACAATTATTTATTTTAAATAATAAATATTTCTACCACTGCAAACAGCTATTTATAATGCATATTTTTATTCAGATTGTTATTTCATTGTATTGTGACTCTTACTACTACACCACATGAGCTCACTTACATATTCGTGTTTAGATTTTGGGCACATAGTTTACTTCAAAGTGATTTTAATGCTGTATCATTATCATGAAATTGGAATAATTGTGCAAAATATGCAAAGCATGCTCAGAAATGTCCTATTCCATGATTGAATTGAAATAGCTGCAAAGAGCTGCGACTTAATTACTAACCGGACCAGTAGCAGTATGCAGCCTGTGTGTAACTTGTTCCCAGTGCTTAAAAGATTAGGATGGGGACATGATGATTTTTTTTTCATTCAAAGACCATGAAAATATCAATGCTATTGTTGGCAGGATGATGTGCACAGGAATGATAAGATTGGACCCACGCCCAACTTCTTTAAGAATAATAAGAAACATTATTCCTAAGCACAGATATTGTATATTACAGTTTTCTTTCGGTCAGAATATTAAAATGTGATAGATCTGAGTAATCCAGAGTAGTTGTATATTACTAAATAGGTATGTACATTTTTCACAATGCAATTTAAAATTGTGTATACGCATTTCCGAAATGTGAAGTCATTACTAACACCCTGATGAAAGGTCACGGTCGGGCAGTGTTGGGTGGGTAGCTGAATTTATTTGTGCCTGTGTGCAGGAAGTTGAGTGTTCGAGGAGATGTCCTGCCTGAGAGAAATTCCAAGTTGTTTCAGAACACATGCTTTCCTCTGTGCTCTGTTCCTGCCTCATTGTTTTGTGTTTTTAAGTTATCCCGAACTTCCTGTTTCCTCCTGTTCACAGTTACTTACTATCTATGTTTATTTTCCACATCGTGCCTCGAAAAGGAACAAGGATTTTTGAAAAGGTTATACGAGGTTAAATGTTCTCATGTGCTATTGCTGTTATTGGATCAACTAAGAGAAATATTAGGTGTAACATATAGTGGTCCATGAGTTACGCCACAGTTTAAATCAGCGCCCTTGCATTAGAGCTTCGAAATCTATAGAAAGACCACCATCTGACCATTACTGACCATCTTAGCACAGCACGGACACTGATGCTTCCATAAAACATTGTTTTGGACATGTATGACTATATTATGGTAGTGTATGTGGTGTTGGTATGAATTTGTGCAGATTTATAAAAAAAAAACATTCAACTTGAGACATTGTTAAAACAAGCTAGGAGTCTAAGGATACTTATTAAAGATCTCCAATTGCTAGATTAATTCAGAACTTATTTTTTAAGATATTGTAACATTACTGTTATTTAAAGGAATAGATACGTGAAATTGACAAGGACACACACCTGATTTATGTTGTTATGATGTTAGTAAACTCTTTTCCTTGTGGATGCAGGAGTGACAGAATGAGTTTATCTCGTAACGGGACCTTGGACAAGACAACACTCAAGGACTTCAGCAGTGATGCAGGGGACTCTGAGTCAACTCGTCTCCACCATACCAACTCCAGCTTATCAGCGGTTGTTGACCCTGTGACCCCAGCCTCAGTGGTGGTCCCTCCTCCGTACTCATCTTCTAATGCTTCAGTGGAGCCACTTGAGCTCAGAGCCTCTCTGGACTGCTGGGCGTGTTCGGTTCTTGTCACGATGCAGAATCTGGTCATTGCTGCAGTGAATGTGGCGCTGGCCAGCTTCATATTCGGCATCATCCTCGCTCCATCACTCGTCATGGTCGTGTTTGGTTTTCTCTGCCATACGAAGGTATGAGACAAAGTCTTTCACAGTTTCACATAGATGTGCTATATCAGTCCAATGATTCAGAGCAGCCAATTTCTGATGACATCTGAAAGCAAGACCCCAAATAACCATGTTGCGGTGTAGCAGTCACGTTTTTAAAACAGTGCGTGTATTTAAAATGGCTATTTGTTGGATTTAGTGTATAATCACAAGTGCCAGTTATTAACAATTTGATTAAGATTTTAACATTGTGGTAGCCATTTCAGAAAAGCTGTTTCATAACTACTTTGTCATAGAGTCCTGATTCAAATGAAGACTTGAATGGTCAATTACAAGCATATCTTCTGATAGTACATTACTGTCTGACCTTACAAATGTTTTTTGACTGAATGGTTACAAATTCCAAACGCCCATTGGTTGGGAAAGCTTATGGTCAGGTGACCACATGCCTTTGGCCAAACAAAGTATTTTGGGGTTCATCCTGTTTTATTCAGTGAAATAAATTGCATAAAGGTTGCTGAAATAAACAGAAATGCCAATTCTGTTTATTTTTTTGTTTGTTGTAGGTGCAGCCAGATGGTTTCTCTGTGTACTGTTCGAGCCTGCTGAACGACGCGTCCTGTGTTGCTCTGCTGGTGGTCGGGTTCTTGTTACTGGTTCCTCTGCTGGTATTAGCTCTGGCAGCATATTGTAGACTGGCACGTCACCTACAACTTGGCCTCTGCTTCATCCCATACAGTCGAGCCGTCTATAAAAACATGCCTGTCTCACACCACCCAGGTCTGAGGGGCTGCTGTGGCCAGCAGGGGGCGCCAGAGAGGGATATCAAAGCCAGCGTGTGGGTGTGAAGAGAGCTGCATTTCATATATACAATCATACAGTCGACAATACATAATAATTCATCACACATTGGGAACATCAGGACAGTGGGAGATTAGTGGTTAAGGTACTGAATTAGGGATTATGAAGATTGGTGGTTCAAGCCCCATCACAAGATGTTAATGTTGGGCAAGACTCTTAACCCTAAATTGATTGTATTGCATCAGTCACCACAGCAAGTTGCTTTGAATAGAAAGTCTCTGCAAATTTGCTGCAAATGTAATGCAATATGGAACATGAAATCTGGGAAATCTGGAATCCAGCACTGTTCATTGATTGTATTTTGTTTGTTAATTTAAAGAAATGACCAGCTAATTGTATTGTTTGACGCCTCATGACCCCTCATGTGTTCATAAATGTTTTATACATTTGAATCTATAGTGAACAGTGAAGGATGTTACTGTGATACTTATATTTTTTAAATGTTTAATAAGTTTTGGTTTTCCCTGAAGTGAATCATTTGACGTTTAACCTTTTGCATGTTTTAACATTTTGAACATATTTTGGAAGTTTAAAGTGACATAAACTGTAAATAAAAATAATGTTGATAATCTTCAGAGATTTTTTTGAATAGTGTTTATGATAACACGTGACCCTTCATTTCAATTTCATCTATTCCAGTAAAGGCTGTTTTGGTACTGTGATGCTCACTTAGCCACCATGCCTGATCCATATATTCATTTATTACTGTGTAAGCACATTATTTACTGATACTTTGTAGACCTTCTCTCAACTGGTCACCCTCCTGATCCAATTTATCAAAAGCAAGACATCTCCGCAGACCAGTTGATATTAAGGTGTTGGAGCATTCTCAGCACCACAGTGACAATACATTAAAATGGCATGGTTGTCTATATTGTGTTGGCAGGATGTATCAGGTGTAGCAGTGTTGATAGGATTTAGTCTCCCCAATACCAGTGTGTTTTGTCATGTGTCTGCAAATACTTCACCAACCATTGAAATCTTGCCTGTAAGTGCATTTGAAGACTAGTCTATAGTATTGCTTTTTCAAACAATGTGATGAACCAGGAAACGTCAGAATCACACGTTTTCATGTCCTGATCATGTGACACCAAACCTACAAAGGAGCGAGCAGTGAGACTCGGAGAGATATAAGACCTTTATTAATGGACATCATAAATTACAAAATGTACTCAATGACATCTTTTCGTTTATAATTTGAATAGTTATATGTGCTCAACTTATATGTTGTAGTGTGATACAGTAACTTTGCCTTTAAGTTAAAAGTTTGGACACATAAGATTGAAGTAAACCAGAATTTGACCAGATTAAGTTAAATGGGCAAGAAATCTAGTAAAATTATAATATGAAATGTCTTTCATTTAGTGAACATGGTTAACTATTTTTAATGTCTTTTCAAGGTTATATAAAACAATTAAATGATTGTGTCCAGGGTTTTGACTGGTGGTGTATAGCTGCTCCATATTTCATTTAAAATGCAGAATGTTTCACCCAATTCCTGCGTTCCTGTACATTACAGTATTTACACACCTTGTCCACCAACTGAAAGCACATATCAGCTATGTTGCATGGTCATGCCCTTTTTATTATAACTTTTCAATCACTTGTGGTTAAATTGTGCTCCCGGGTGCTATACACCTACACTGGTGAGGTAAGTGTGAGTTTGTGCTGGAACACAGGGTGATACAACCTGATAATACAGTACCAGAAATACGCTCGGGCTGCAGATCCATCATGCTTTTACTGATCTCATTTGTCATGTTGTCTTTAGATTAAGAGATCAGCATGGTTGGTTATTAAGGCTGGTCAGGATTTTGTGATGAGGAGCTTTGTAGGCGGCGGTGAAACTTCCAGGAGCCAAAACTCCACGTCCATCTTCATCCACCTGACCCATCAAAATGAAGTTTTGACCTGAGTAAAGGAAAAGGAACAATTAAAATCCAGTCTCGGTCGATCATAAATAATAGACCTGAAAATTTTGTTTTCTCTGTGGTTGAATGTTGTGGGATTGGGGTTTGGTAGCAGAACCTCGTCTGATTGTTGGACACGTCCTGCACTGGAGTAGCAGTTTTACAGACATGTTCTCTCCGATCTGAGTAATCGTTAGTTTTCCAGCTTTGTATGCTTTGATGATGGAGACGGTGGCAATTAGTTGTCCCTGCTGTGCTGGAGACAGACTTGTCACACTGCCCGTAATCACTAATACACACACACAAAGAAAATACACTTAACTCAAGTAAATATAATTCTCTGTTCAAGAATCTGTACTAGTGAACATACCAAATTCACTGCTGCAGAAACTTGACTTAATACTGCCATCTCTCTTGCAGGTTTTAGGACACAGATGGTTTGGAGCTGTGAATAACACACATGAAGGGGATTTTAAATTGTGACGACATAAATTACTTTAACTGATATGGCTATAAAGAATGATCATTAATTAACACAATTTCTTTACATCCATATTTACAAAACCTGGCACTAATGTTGGAGCCTTGCAATCAGTTTTCCTGTTGTTCAACAGGGGTCAATTACCCAACCTAAGGATGAAGCCAAACATGTCTGTAGATCCCTGGTCAATAGCACTGCTGTGATTCCTGAGTCTGATCCTGGCAGTAGTGGGCAAACATATTTACTGCTGTGATGTGAGTTAATACTTCTGCTACTAATAGCAACAATAATTACAGTAATAATAATTACAGGGTGTGCAGATGCCACAGCAGTAAATTGAAATAGTCCACAGCCAGAATTTAAATCCTACTGGCCAGTCAGGAGTTTACATGCAACATTTCCTGATCTGCTCTTTGCCATTTACATGTATGACAGCTCATTCTGATGGTCCCTTAAATCCTCACCTCTCACCCCTGGTTTGGCTGGGTTGGTCTGACCTGGTTCCGGTCTGCGATTTGAGGGTCTGTTGGGATTGGGTGGTACACGTCTCGGTGGGGCTGTAGTGGTGGTTGTGGTTGTGACCGGAGCTTTAGTGGTCGTTGCGGCGACAGGTTTGATAGGTAGCGCGGGTGCAACCCGTGGGACTGTGGGTGATGTGTGTATGTGGGATCCTGAGCTTCCAGACCTTCCTCCTGGGATGCTGAAGTATGAAGCCATAAATCCATCAGATGTCACACTCTGATCAGATACAAATTGCACTAGGAGAACGTTACTTTTGGTTACAATAGGCCTGTAAAAAGAAGATCAACAAGAAAGATTTACAGTTTTATTTCAGGGTAACTACAGCACCATAGTTTTTGTAATGTCTTTATTTTTCATTTCTTTGCCCACTGCACTCTAGTTTCTAGTAGTTCTAATGTTCTAAATAGTAGCTTTTCTGCACTTAAGTTCATTTTATTGTCTCCAAAACAAGGAATCCACAGATACAGGATTAGTACATTACATCACTGCTAGGACCCTAAAAGTTCATAGTCCTTAATTAATTGTCAATTGTAAGTTGGTTTGGATGACATCTAATGCTGTTAATGTATGCAATATAAACAATTTTCACTGTAGTGTAGATTAAATTCTCTAAAATGTGCTCAAATTGGTAGTATTGTAGCACATATGGTGATGTTTGGGGTTGTGGTGTGGAGCTGTTTTGCCTGTT
>JAYDZG010000018.1:4854499-4868608 GCA_034509265.1 Microcambeva bendego | reverse complement strand
ATTGTGATGCCAAATTAAACTCACATTGCTTTTTAAGTAGTGCTTCTTTTACCAAACATGTTCTACAGTATGTTTTTTTTCTTGGAGAAATTTTTTTCTCGTGAAATAGAATTGTACCTAGCATGCACATACAGTACATCACATTACAGTACCAACAAAAGTAGACCTTTTCAGAAACTGGTGTCATGTTTCTGGGTAAATATTTTGCATCGGGAGAGTATTCACATTTTATACAGCCTTATTCATTCATTTTCCATGTCTGTATAATATACCCCATAATGAGATAGTTTGTAACTTGTGTGTGTGTGTGTGTGTGTGTGTGTGTGTGCGTGTGTGTGTGTGTGTTTGCCATGACACTCATGTTCCTACATAATTGGAGTCTACCTGAGTCTAAATCCAGTTGATCTTACATGATTTACAGATAAAGTTTATTTTTCAGCACTGAAGGGACATCTAGTGGAAATATTGTGTAATTGCCTAAAAAAACTTCAACATGTAAATTCACAAAATAAAAAAAATATATATGTAGTTCTCTTACACAAAATATAGTGCTCCACATAATAGATATTAAGTTAAGTAGATGCTTGACATCATTCCAAATACTATGGGCAAAACTATCAATCATCTGAAAGTTATAATTAGTATGTGAATCCAATCAGAGTTCAGTACTCAAGTAAAATAATTACTAAAATAATGACTCAAGTGAAGGTTGAAGTATGTATTTGTATGAAGTATGTAATTCAAAAATGACTTGAGTAGAATAAAAGTGATCACCATAAATAGACTTAAAGTTAAACAGCAAATGTAAATTCAGTTTTATGAACAAGGGATCTCCTTTTAAGCTGGATGTAAACAAGCAAATCAAACACCAGGTTAATCTTTTAAACGGTATTTGACCTATTTAATACACACTGAATCCATTTATCTGCTCCAATACAACCACCATGAGAATCAAGTTCATTTTAAATGTATAATTACAGTGTTTAGATCATTAAAAACACCTGCTCACCTAACCTTCCTGACCAAACTTATATCCGTGTAATCCACATATTTATATGCATATATACACATATCATATAAATCCATATTTAACAGTGCTTGTCCTTTAAACTAATGAAAACCAACGTATTCTCTTTATAAAATGTTTTCTCGGTAGAAAGCTGATTATTCGTGTACTTAACTGTCACTTATAACTTTACAGCCAATCAGGATGGAGATTAAAATTCCGCCCTAAAATAACGAATGAACCGATTCTTTCTTGAAATAATGAGTCAAACAAACAAATCTTTAACCTAGATAAGAACACAATCCTGAATCGATTCTGAATCGATTCTCGTTTTAAAAGAGGTGTTTAGGAAAGTGAATCAGTTTGCACTGAAGAAGAGAAATCTAAATAAAGAGAGCTAAAATAAACCAATATATATTTATTTAAAACTAAAGTAACGAGCCTGTTATGAAAATGTAGCGAGTGGAAGTTATTAGTTGACAGAAATGCTTAAGTAAAGTGGATACAAAACATTTTTTTAGTTTAATGATTAGTAGAACTTTTTTCTCATTGACTGAATTTTAAGTACATTGAGCTTGTAGCTTAAACTAAATTTCATGTTACTACTTCTGGTAGTTCTAACTAGGTTGTGTGTGTATTGTCTTCTGTGTATTTATTCATCTCTGTCATGCAAAACCACACAATGCAGGTCATGTGTATTGAAGCCATCAGCTGCTTTGTCAATTGCACCATCAGTCATTACACCTGGAGTCAACATCTTGTAGACACCAGACCATAAGCTTTTGGTGAAGTTATTCCATAATAATTTTGACAAACCATGTATTTATTGATCTCACTTTGTACTCATTCATTCTGGATGCTTAGTTGACATACAGCACTGATGACGTTCAAACCTTGGATTTTAGCTTAACATAGTAGTTTAGCTTAACATTAATAGTTTAACATTAAAGAAAAATCAATCATGGTGACAGACTATAGTAAGTTATGACATTTACAATAAAAGGCCACAAACACTTTTTTGATATATTTAATGTCTGTTTAACATTGTCATTGTTTTTACACACACACACACACACACACACATTTTGATGTTTAACTCGGAACAATAAACACAGGTCATCATAACTGACATCCTCAATATATATGAATATTTATATTATATATATAATCCCATGATGTTCATCAGTAGAATTAGACATTGACAGATTTACTCTACAACTGTTTCTGTGTACGATTTCCTGTAACATTTGACTTCAAGTTTTATATTTAAAACTGTTGTAAATAGAAGTTTAAACTAAAACAGCTAAAGTAATAAATAAAATGATAAAAATGTAGACCACATTACCCTTGATCATCTGATCTGTCCCTCCAAAAAGCTCAAATGAGCAGAGGTAATACACATCCACCTCTCTTCATTCGATAATATTCAGTAATTAAAATAAATTAAATGTAAAATATTTTATCAGCTTGGCTTTTAGTTCAGTGTCTCGTAGTAGCAAGTTCAGGAGACTGTGCAACCAATGAATATATATATATATATATATGCAAGTTCATCTAGATGCATATGGTGTTCAGTTGAAGTCTTTATAAAGTAGTTTTATCAGCTCAGCTTACATTGCAAATCAACATTGGACATTGTACTGATGTGAGATGTTCCCAAGATAGTGGGATTCAAACCATTATTCTTAGGTTACTAGCAAGTTCAAGACTGGAATATGGGCCATTGTTATTATCGTACAGTCCAGTGACTTTGGTTGCTAATACGAGACATAATTAGCAAAACAGACATTTTGTCCGTCACTTCAACGCTAATTTTACTTAAACCTTCAAATAATTCATCTCTCCACTTAGATAAAAGCTCATTACAAGTCAAAATGATGCACTGTGCCCTAAAGTGCCTTCTAAATAAAACTGGCTTAAATAAACAAAGATTTTTTTTCAAAACCTAACGTGGGTGATGATGTGACTTAAATTCAGTCAGCCCAATAAAATCACAAGTTTAATTTAATATCCCTCAGACGATGAAGACACACAAGTCGACCAGATTAGCATTGCTAAATTCCCAGCGGCTGCTTCCTTACCTTCCCTGGCGCACTTTACATTTAAAACAAAATTTCAGATTTCATCTGTGCACTTTTACATCGGAAACAGAATTCACACATACATATGACATCCGGGTTTATTAGAATCTTTGCTGCTGATTCCTTCATGATTTGTCCCATGTGCACGAGTCCTACCCCAATTCCTGGTAAATTTATGACAGTCCTCAACAAATCAGCCAAATTTCCATTTTTTTGCATACCTGAATAATAAGGACCCACGTCCCCCAGATTTAACCCACAGTACAACACCAAACACTAAAGTTCTTTTTTTATATATATTTTCTAGATTTTTACAGCTACAAATAAATTAGCATCACAAGGGCAAAAGGGAAAGTTGTGCTATCAGTGTTCCTTTTCAAAAACCAGACATCTTCAGTTTAGAAGTTAGGTCCATTTGATGCTTATTCTATTAAGGAAAACGGCATAAAAATCCAGATTTGAACCAGAGATTGGACGATTTGTCCCTGAACCTGTTTTTGATGGCAGTTGGCAGTATTAGCGAAACACCGTCTTTAGTCGGAGTGAGCGATCGTAAAAAAATATAACTTTTTAAAAATTGTTTATGAATTTCAAATTATATGAAGATAAAATCAAGGATGGTTCTGCATAAGAGTCTAATTATGGAATTCCAACAGGGTCTTTCATTTTGTTATACCTTTTGAATCAATTTGAGCCAGTTGAGCTATAAATTGGGAAGTTGAATTTAGTTGCTATTGTCAATTAAACATGAACACATTAGCTAGCTTGCTTTATATCTGGATGATTTATTTACAAAGCATGTCTACTGCAGGGTGAATTTACTAGAAGTAATTTTCTATTCTTTTAATTGTCAGGTTTACTGGCACAACATGTTTAGAAATAACATTAGCTTGCTCTATTCTCACTTCCAAATGTCTTAGGTGGATTATTTTATTCAGAAAGGTAAGTAATTCCAAGCCACATGGATCTCGGATCTCATTGCTTTAAGCATGTCAGGCTTCGCCTGATGCGAATGTACCTGAAGTCTAATCTGGCTGAAGAAAGATAACATGGACAGTAAGCCAGATGAGCTAATTTTACATATGGGTGTGGGGGATGGGAGACCTGTGGAGATGGGAGGGTTGTGGAAGTTTGCTGTGTGGATGAACCCATCATCACTGGCTCATTTCACGCTGACAGATTGGTCCTTCGTGACTGGAGCATGATGCGGGTGGGGTGATTGTATTAGCAAACTGGTACTATCAGTGCAGATAACAAAGGAGCGGAAGAAACAAAAAATCCCCCCCAGGTGCTTGGCAGTGTATAAACTTGAGCTAAAATCAACACACACACACACACACACACACTCACACACACACACACACACACACACACACACACACACACACAGACACAGAGAGATAGAGAGAGAGAGAGACAGAGAGAGAGAGAGAGAGAGAGAGCAACTGAGCTAATGGTTGATTGAAAAAGAATCACATACAAATATATTTATATATAGTTCTACTATAAAAAACAAAATAATAATTCCTATATGAAAATATAAAAATACAGAAAACATGCAGTGTGCTTTGAGGTTATACCTGCTGACAGCTAGGTTGTACTTTTAAATCATTTAAAATCAGGTTCGCCATCAAAAACAAGGTTCGTGGACACACACTCCCTTTTTTAGTCGAACAGGTGCGCATACACTCGACAATTCGATGTATTGTTTAAACAGTTAACTGATATTTTTCCTGCCCTCGTCCTGTTCGGATTTCATGGACGACATAGTTCTACCCTGCTATAGTGGAATGTTTAAGATATAAGACACTACAGACGTAATAAAAATAGAAACATCTACAGGCATTGGTCCAAATAATTTTTCCGGCAGTTTACGAAAAAGGCGACTATTTTCTGAAATAAAGAAAGAAAGAAATAAACAAACTCTGGTAAAGAGTTTGGTAAGAGTACCTTGGTTAAACAGGTGTTCAAGTAGACACTTCAATAGCGGCAAAAGAATGTGCGCTATATACACAAAGATCTTTAGGCAGTTCGTCAAGCCGAGTTGTACAAAAAAGAAACAATACAAAAATAATACAAAGAAATACAAACACACTCACATACACACTACAAAACTGAATAGAACTCTACAAACCAGGACGAGTCGCACACACCGTAGATAGCCAGGATTGCTGTTTGAGTTTTGAACAAGATCTCAGAAAGACTGAAGGTATTTACAGGGAAGGTACAACACACACACGCACACACACACACACACACACACACACACTCAGACAGGTAAGGTGTGGGGAGCAGAGAGACTGGGGTCCTCATGGGTTTATCAAGGGCACAGATTTACACTTTGGGTGGGAAGATGAAGTCTTGTAATCCGGGTGCTGACTGGGGTAGGAGACTCGCCCTTTAGGTGCTGAAGTAGACTGCATGACAAAGCGGGACAAATGATTAAAAACAACTTTATGGGACAACACTTCAAATGAATTAATTACTGGAAATAATTAAGGAAATAATGAACTTCCAACTTTGCAGCAACAGTTTAAGGAAGGCCCTGACATGACAAAAAAAAGCACAGAGCCCTGGCTTGGCCTGTTACAGCAGCTCATGTTACCATCTCTATCTCTTCATATCTTTTCTTGTTTTTTAACTCATTTTTATTCCACCACATTTTATTTTTCATTTTTATTTTAGCCTTGTGCCAACTGAAGAGCTGGGATAGGCTCCAGCACCCCTCCCAAACCCTAATTAGGATAAGGGGTTTAAAGAAAATGAACTTAACGTTTTTATTTTATTCCCTTACCATTATTTGGCATGTTTTAAGTGACAAGTGTAAATGAGTGCATTCCAAGTCCCAGCTCAGATAAATAGAATGGTTGCATCAGGAAGGGCATGGCGACTGCTGCATTAACAGTGCATTTTTTCTACAGAGACCAATAAAGTAATCAATCAATCAATCAATTTCCACTGAACAGTTTTGCTATTAACTAGAACAGTTGTGGCATTCTTGACCTTTCACTGCCCAGCCACACAGATGCTCTTTTGACTAAATACTTCAAATTGTATATACTGTTATCTACAGGAATCCAAATCCATTAGTCAGTTTTGATCAATACATTAGGTTCAGTATTAAAAGTAAGGAAAGAAAAAGAAAGACAAGCACTGTTATCTTACCAATAATGACGATGAGCACAATCACACATATCACCCCCAGAATAATCATCATCTACAGAGAGGCAGATAAATTTTTTTCATTAAACTAAGTCTGATGTATATTGTCAAACACTGTTAAATAATCAAAATAAACAGTAAATGCAGTTACAGTAAAATAAATTCTATGATATATCCGATACACAAAAGAGTGGCAGAAGAAAAATGAGAGAGCATTGATGCTTCATTGGTGGAATGAGGATGTTATCACTTCAGAGCCTCCAACAGGAACGTTTTGAGTTTGAATCCCAGGTGCAAAATGCAGACATTGTTGGGCCCTGAACTTTCGGCTCCAGGAGTACTAAACAAAAGCTGCTCCTGTGCTCTGAACCCAGCAATCCAACAAATAAAAGCATTCAATCCGTCCTAGATTAGATCTTACAAGGTTATTAATTGTATTATTTTATTATTTATACAAGCCGACACAAAAAAGAAGTTTATCAACAGTTCTGATTAAGATATATAGTTGGCAGGTTCTCTATGCTACTTTTAGCCCTCACCTTGGCGTTCTTCCACCAGTATTTATTCTTCAGTTTAGCAGCACTGGTCTCAAACTGTGAGGCTCCAGCCTGGAGCGCATCTGCCCGATCGTCTAGTTCTGAAAGTTTCTGATCCCTCTCCAGAACCTTATCTACGTTCACACGCATGATGTCCACCACCTGAGCACAAACACAGGTTACACCAGATTTACAATAAACACAACATAAATCATTGTTGATTAGTGCCAGTAAACATTATCTAAAATAAAGCATTTTATAATTATACAGAATTACAAAATTCAATTATATTAAAGCACATAACAGCATTTACAAACTTGCTTACAAATAGTCTGTTCACCGAGCTGGACATTCAACAAATTAATTACGAATCAGATGTACTCACCTCATCCACTTGAGCCTGAGTCTGCTGCAGGCGGCGGTTGCTGGTCATGTTGGGAGGCTGATTCCCTCCTTCAGGGGCGGGGGCGCCGGCTGGGCCTGGTGCAGACCTGAGGAGCAAAACAAGAAACCCACAACATGAAAAATGTCTTAAAAACAAGCACTGCAACAAAACAGGACATTGTGACATAAAATGTTTTATTAGCGTTTGTTCAAACCCTCAGTATCTGCAGGTTAATTATAACAGCCTTTTGTACTAGATATGTTTTACCTTGTAATTAGGTGACCAGGATGATGTTAACGATTCTTGGCACTGGTTTAGTTTTTACTTAAAATGTGAGAACATATCACACAGAACATATCACACTGACCAACAAATATATAATGCAACCCCCCCCCCCCCCAACACACACAAACATTCATAAACTGTGTATTTAAAACTTAATGTCGGCTTTTTAAGCCACAAAACATCAAATGTTGATTCCCATCTAAAAGCTTTGGATAAACTAGAATAATGTAAATAAAATCCCACTTTAAAAAGGTTAGTTTTTAGGAGGATTGAGATCAACCAATAGCTGAGTTTATTGGCTGTGTTCTGTAAAATATGCATATAAACATGCAAGTGACACACAAGACTTAATACAGTATTACAAAAGACAAGAAAGCCTTTAATTAAGATTAAGAATGTACAATCATTTGGAACGCTAATTAAAATTAAAATCAGTTGAAGTGCTATGTGGTCTTTACACGATCAAACCTAAAAGAAAATGTCCCTTCTTGGCCAGTGTGGTCGTGTCTATGAGGTGGGGGTTGTGAGTACAACTGGGAATTAACAAAAGAGAAGGTCTTTTAAAATATTGCTTAGACATGTGCTATTCTTTCTCTCCGAGTGAAACTGTACTGTGTCGACGTGTTGTACATGTAAGTCATTGGGCTGTTTGACCAGCCTTAGAAAGAAGTGAGAACAAAGGTCACCCCTGTTCATTTTCAGTTAATCCTTCATCTATACTACACCACTGTTAGATGCTATCTTTAATTACAACATCATAGAAATATGTTCTATAAAAATATTAAGTAAGCAAAAAGAGAGGGGAAATAAGAATATAAAAGTTATGCATTGCTAAGATTCTAATCCAGCCTTTGGTTCAGCTTCTTCACTGCTATATTTAGATGCCTCTGGTCACCTTCAGCCAGTCAGTAATCACTAACTCTGGTGACACTAGTGATTAGTAGTTTACTACCTTTTACTACACTGACTTAAAACATCCATGCTGATCTATGAAAGATATATTCTTTACTAAGCAGAGGGGAGCACAGAAAGCCTAATTTATAATAAAATTTTAAATTAAAAAATTTAAAAGTGAATAGTTCTTATCTTACCTACTTGTTTTATTATTTAGGAATCAACATTAAAGTCTAAGCAAATAAATCATTTATACATGCCTGTGTGTTGAATTGTGAAGGGTTAAATGAAGCATGTGTTAATACGCTGATAACATACTGGGATATTTACTTATACCCCTTTCACACATGCACAATAATCCAGAGTTTTTCCAGAGATGTAAACGCGACCACCTGAATTTTTTTACCTGGAATTTATCCTCATAGCGCCCTAGAAAATGTTTCGGGTAAAGAGTCAGTGTCAAATTAATGCCGTTAACATTGAGATCCTGTATTAAACTGCCAAGGCTTATTTACATCTCAACTGTTGCTTATTTAGATCAGGACTAGGTAATAATACGCACAGTTACACTGTAAAGGTTTTAAAGAAAATTAATTAAATAGCTGTTACAAATCTTACATAAAAAGGTTACCATAGGGTTAAAATGTGAATGTGTACTAAAGCTTGTATATTATGCTCGGGAGTGACATTTTACTAGTTATTTAAAAGCACTTAAAGCATCAAGTATATTTAAAAGCATTTAAATTCCACATTACACTATCTGAAACAGAAAACTATTCACCACCCTAGATGGTAGACTGTAGAACAATTGGACAGTTGTCATTAGGTATAGTAAAATAGCATACTGTATAAAACTGAAAAGAAAGAGATTTTATTAATATATTATATTTAGCCTTTGAGAAATCAATATAGTATTTTATTTTTTAATAATGTCATTACTATTCAATCTAACTTTGTTGTGAAACTATACCATATTACAGTTACCAGTTATCCATTTGATGTAAAGTACAAGAACTTTTGTTGTATTGTACTGTTAACTATTTGTTGTCTACTAGGTCTTAAAAAAGTAAAGCATGTTTATGTTGTCAGTCTTGGGTTTCCAATGATTTTAACAGCTATTACTCATGTGACACTATCCACAGCAAACTTTACATCACCTGGAGCTACAACTCTGCCAGACAGCCAACAAACAAGCCCCTGCTTCTGTCCTCTTTGTTCAAATGATTACCGTCATTATTTGAGCTTTAAATATCAGAGAAAAGATCAAGTGCTTTTTCTACTTACTCCGGGATTCATGGCAATGTAAAGCAAAACTGGACAGTTTCACCTTTTTTATGTAGATTCCAATTCATAACATACCTTATTAGTGGTTCTTCACCAAGCAGATACATTTCATCCCAGAATAACATGACACTGGGTTTTTGGATAGGTTTAGGCAAATAAATAAAATCTATTTATATGGGCAGTGATAAGTCACCAGCTGTTCTCAGACATAATCACTGCCAATGAATTAACCACAAACCAAAAAGTTAACTTACAACATGTTTTTTTTCCTGTTTTGACAAAGAAGTATGTGCATTGTCTTAAACAACCAAGATAAGGCATTCATCAAAATCAATTCATGTTATTTTTAAATCAGAAACCTCTACATGGTTTATAACAGATTTACATGAAATAAGAAGACCTTTGTCGACCACATCTACAATATAAAAAACATGTTTATAAACTAACATATATTTAACATCAAGCTTGTACTGTACAGGTCCATTGATGAAGACAGGAAAGCTGATCACTGAACTTGGCAGTTTTGCCTTCTGTCAGTTCTAGGAATTATTCATATCTTCCCCCATTTATGGTATTTATCTTTGAAGACATGCTTCATGATAAACTCACTTAAACAATGTGACCTTTGATAATTTAATGGTAATAATTACCACAACATTTTGCCAAGCCCTAATTTAAACCTCACATTGTATCTACCTGGTCAATAAATCAACTCTACTTTTATATGGATCTTCATATAACCAGTGACACACCATCAGAAGCCACGGGTTCCCTGTCTGTTTTAATGTTTCATGCCCATTGCTGGCCCCACTTCCCTTCTAAAAGTCAATAACAACAAATCATTTTATTGGTGCTGACATTGTGGTCTCATTTATATTTACTTTAAATACATGCTATTGGTACAGAAATGACATTTAGACCTTTTTATGTGGTGTGACAGTGTTCAGCTCAGCTTGAAAGAGGCTGTGGCTCGGCCATCTTGCGCAGGAAACATGTTCATGCCAGCCATTTGGTTGCACATACACATGCCAGCAACATTAGACAAATCATGGTTCATATAATAAAATGTATATTTAGAATATACCCAACCAAATCTGGTGAATTAAATTGAGTAGACGTAGCTTCATTATTGATTAGATTTGATTGCCCTATTTTGAAACAGATTAGACCAATATGACCCTCCCAACCCCCATCACTATTAAGAAGATGGCTGTGGTGTACAAGAATAAAACACCTATGTCGACATGAAATAGAGTATTCCATTTCTGAAGACATGTACATTCATGGATCTTATTACTTATTTATGAGATGATTCACACTGATCCCAATATTTATATCCACTTTTAGGGATAGATTTTTAAACATATATGTGGGGTTTATTCCAAAAACAGACATTTGTATCTTAAATATAAAAAAAAAACAAATGTATTTAATTTAAATATTAATGTATACATATTATAAACTTTAATTTGAACTAGATCCAAATTATCCACCAAAGACAATTCAGTCGTACCCCTAAGCATAACTATCACTTAAGCTTTATTACATAGAACTAACTAAAAAAAGAAGGTATGTTACACCTGTAGGTGCAAAAAACTCAGCAGGCCACATATTGTATTATGGCGCCTATAAATATACCGACGCACAATTAGATTTTGCTTTTTTTTTTTTTTAATTGCGATAAACAACTTTGAAATAGATATGCGAACATATGAAAACATTATTAAAGATATTTCCTTTATATAAAAAAAAGACATCCTGTGTTTTTTACACAATACTCCAACAAGCGCGTTCTACAAATGTCACCTCCACCGACCGCCTAGACGTCCACAACCACAAATATTTATATATATTTATATATGGTTGTTAAAGGAAAAAAGTATGAATATAAAATACTCACATATCTTGTGTATTAGCGTGTAAATAAAGTAATCCGATGGAAATCAGATAGATCTAACAGCACAATGGCGTGCTTAAATTCTCCACGTTATTATAAGGATGTGCTCGCTTTTGACCCGGACAGGCAGATAGACGCGATGTTACCGGTTACTGTCAGGTTCTTTAATCCGGGTTCTTTTTTTTTTATTTTTACCCCTAATTAAACAGAACTGGGTTATTCTCTCCGTGTGCGTGTGTGCGCGCGCGTCACCGTGTCGGTACATAAAAAATGGATGCGCTCGGATTAAGCGAACAAAAAAAGACGACTTGCTGACGTCACTGGTCATGGAAGCGTGGGGGGGGGGGGGGGGTTGGGGAGGAGCGAGGGTACCATGGTTACTGGAGGGGGAGCTTGTGTTTGTAACATGGGTGCAAAAAATATACAGGCCTATTCAAACACCAGGGCCTCATTACAAAGTTAGACGAACATAATTCCTACATTCACAATAGCATCTCTTCTGGGAATTATTCTGATTGTCAACCTAACCCAAGCGGTTTCCACCCTAACCTAGCAATCTTATCCCAAGAAGGAAGAGATACCAGATATCAGAAATTAATATTAAATTGTTTAGATCGATGTAGTTATAAGCATGTGATTTTTTTGCATTTGTTATTTTCTTGGAGTTATACCATTGACAAATATATTCTATTATATTTAATTATAGTGTGTGTGTTTCTAAAAAAAAACATTGAAAACGTATTCAAATTGAACATTGAAACATTGCAATTAAAAGAGTGAAATGTACAAATATAAAGCAAACAGGTGATCCTATATTCTTTAAGGTGCTCGTGATATGCAGCATGGTGATTATAGTGCTCTATTTTATCTGAGTGCGGCACAGGGCTTCGTCCTAAACCGCATGCCCTAGATAGTGTTTCTAAGAAGTGCACCACCTGTGTTGTCACGTTCACTTGATTTGGACGAGACCAGGGAAACGTGAGATTTTAGCGATTTTACCTGTCTAAACATTATTTACAACCATTTGTTTGAATATTATATATATTATATAAATAATTGCAAATGAACAGTATTATTTACCTAAATTTTACATTACATTTTCAGCATTTAGCAGACGCCTTTATCCAAAACGATTTACAGCAGTTACATTGCATAGTCTGTGAAATGAGGGTTAAGGGCCCTAACCACTAGAATACGTCTGGCCCTATATATTATATTTTATATTAAGTTCACATGCTGCAAAAATGTCGTTCTTGTTCCAAGATAAAGTCAAAACGTTATAACCCAGGGAAAACTAGTACAGAGACTGGAACCTTATTCCAGCGCTTTAGGCGGCTAAACCGCGCTCCCCTGTGTCTGAGGTGATTCCTTCTTCTTTTAGAAACATCATGTAAGCTGCAGGTGTGAGTCGCGAACTTTAAGAGGTATTGGGACGGTCATAATTAATTTTAGACATTACTATCATCTTAAATATTGAATATATCACATTAAACGACGGTTTTATTGTTCACGGTTGAACTAACAATAAGAATTAAAGTTAGGCCTTCAAAACCCATTTGCTTTATTTGTATTGGCTAGCCCGCTGTCGTGCATCACGCGCCTGTGCTTGTTTTCTCTCACAGTTAGTATAGAATAAAATAATGTATTTTGTCAATATGCCTCGCTGCACCAAATTGAAAAGTGCAATTCTTTAGACGCTTAAACTCAAAACTAGACGGTTAAAGCACCATCATCGTTATGCAATAAGTGGCATCATAATTGTTCCAAACACATCTATTTGTGAGAATTAAATCGATTGTATTAGTTGGTATAAAACAATGGAACAAATTGCTAAAATTGATATAAACCTCAGAATACATCAGTATTTAGGAACAGTTATGATTATAGTAAATCTAAGGGTTTAGTTATTTAAGAAAAAAAAATTCAACAATACCTTATCTTTAGGCAAAAAACGCCAAATGCACAAGAAGCTAATTCTATTTAGCTTGTTGGTTTTAGGCTTATTTTTGTTGGGATTCGGAAATGAAACGGTTCCAATGATTTTAATTATATCCGAAGTTATATTAGTACTAATTAAAAGTCGGAGATGAACCCTGCCATAAGTAGTGGCAAGGTGTATTATTAAAATTTTGAAAACCAAATTGATATCAGGAAAAAATAAGGCAATCACACTTGTAATGATAAGATTCTGGCTAGGACGGTTGTAGTCACTCAAGAGTATCCATTAGGCCACTGGGGCTCATGAGGTGTTGAACTAGCGTCTGCCAGTTTGTTAGACTAAGGTCACCATTGATGGTTGTAGTCACGCAAGCTCAGGGACAAGAATGTTTGTTTTTTGACCAAATACAGTTGTTAGTTTTAAAGCTCATAAAATGAAAGTAGCAGAGGTTGGTTTCAATCCCTCAACCTCTGGGTTATGGGCCCAGCACGCTTCCGCTGCGCCACTCTGCTTATTACATTGTAATTATAGACCTGAATCCGATTCGTGCTCTTTCTTCCCAAAGAAAAGTTTTGAAAACCAAATTGATTTCTTGAAAAAGGCAAGCGTTGGCAAAACCTCCTTCAAGCAATTACAACAC
>JAYDZG010000018.1:4789805-4801498 GCA_034509265.1 Microcambeva bendego | reverse complement strand
GATGGATGGATGGATGGATGGATGGATGGATGGATGGATGGATGGATGGATGGATGGATGGATGGATGGATGGATGGGCAGCACAATGGTCTCTCCTTAATGCAAGAAGGTCCTGGGCTTTATTACCATGTGGAGTTTGCATGTCTTCCTCGTGTTCATGGCAGTTTCCTCCAAGTGCTCCGATTTTGAATTGAGGTGAACTAGAGACACCAAGTTTCCATTTCTATGAACTTGAAGTGTACTGCTGAATATCTACCGTGTGTCTGTCATGAATGTAACCAAAACTGAAAAACATTATGTTCAAATCCCAATAAACAAACAAACAAGGATGACTTCACTGATAAGGACCGGACACTTACGGCTTCTACTTTACGCGACTCCGTAGTGCCGCCGTCCATCAGATGAGCCGGTCTGTTATCCATAACGCAGTGAAGCTTGGCAGGTGAGACGGGCAGGTCCTGAGGTGCCAGTCATGATGATTTTATTGATTTACCTCCCCCGGTGATGCTGTCACGGATCCCAGGTTGCTGAGCTTGCACAATGAGAAGCTCAGAATTTATAAACACGGCATTGCGCACTTGAATTCGATCCCAGTTTGGAATGTTTAGTCTGGAAACCCTGGTGTTTTTGTAGCACAGCGTCTGAGTTTAATTAGCTTGTGTTTAAGAACTAACTTCGTCAGCAGTTAGCAGTCTAACGACTGAGCCGTACCAGCTGTGTGTGCAGTGAGTGGGTGATCGTCGAGTTCCTCGCTCACTCACTCGCTTATACAATCAAGAGTTGTGTGTGTGGTTGCTGTAGCCTACGCCAGCTTTTCAATGGGTCCACGGCACACAGAAACACCCTGGACAGGGCACTAGTCCATCACAAGGCAGACACACACACCTAGACACCCATTGACCCATAGGGCAATTCAATATCTCCAATTACTTGTGCGGGGAATCCAGAGCTTCCCAAGAAAACTCAAGTGGAAAAGAGAGGAACGTGCAAACTCCACATCGAACCCAGGACCTTCTTGCTGTCAGGTGATATTTCGTGACACACCAACCTCAACCGCATCGTGTGGCTGTTGTACCTAGCAGATGGTAGTGATACCGTGAGTTCCATCCCCAGGCGAAGAGGTCCGGGTGCTTTCTAGGTGGAGTTTGTTCGTTCTCCAGGTGTCAGTGGGACGAGATGAAGATTAATCTTTAATTAGAAAGTCCATACTGAAGAAAATGCTAAAGCACGGTGTTCTGTTTTCTTAGTGGACTTCGTGCCCCATGCCTCTATGGACACAGCCCACCACATGCTGCTGTACGGTTGCAGGACCCCGTACTCCACCAAAGGCTACTGGTAAGCTCAGCCCCCCCCATTTAAACTACGATTGATGTTTCTAATACTGATCAACTCACAAAAGTATCACACGCTGTCCTGTAGCACACATCGATTCACCATTTTCTTCTAATCCGGACCGATAGACAACCCTGTCGTCAATTCATAACGTGTCTCCAGACGACGAAGAAGCGGAGCTGAAATGGAAACAAATGAAGCTTATTACTGAACGATCGTAATTAAGAGTACGCACACAGTCGCACCATTACGAATGAAGTATTATTTTTTCCCGCCTTGTTACCTTGGCAGCAAGCGCGAAGGATCTGTGGCGCGTACCCTGAGAAAGAAGATGAGCGAGAGGAAAAGTGAGGGGTTACCAGGGCAACCGCTGCCACCTTGACAACAGGGATTGTTAGAGCTGCCCTGTGGGGTTGCGGGTGATCTCTCGGATCCGCCCTCGTAGGTTTACCCCTCCACCCCTCCACCCCTCCACCCCTGCTCCCATCTACTCTGTCTTGTTGGCCTGCATTAATGTATTAGAAAGACAAAGAGAACCCAAATGGCATCATAGCGATTTCAGCTCAGAACATACAACTGTTCAGTTGTAAAAAAAAAAACAGTTCATAGCTATAATATTATTTTTCTTTTCAGAATATTGGTGAAGTATTATATAGCTACTGAAATATAGCTGGCCTTTAATCAAAATTGAATTCCTCTATGATTGCGTTGGGTTCCCCCTTCCTCCAAATGTCATCAGATATTCAGGCCGAAGCTCCGTCTTTGAAGCTCTCAAAATAAAGTAAAGGATCAGCACGGGGTAGAATATGTTTCAAAAAATAGGTCATGTCATGTGACTTATCCCACCTATTTCCGGAGAGCTGATGTCTAGATGTACAAGATGGGTTAGAGCACACGGCGCAAACGTCACCTTTAAGTGATCACAGTTAGCGACTTAAAAAGCAATTATATTGAACGAGTGCCTTATTATAGCTGTAACTAATCTTACAAACTGTGCCTGAGCCACCCATTGGGAGTTTTTCTTGAGGAATCGCTACAGGGTTTTAAAATTTGATCAATCTAATAGGCTTAAATTTTTTTTACTAATGATATGTATTAATGTATGTGTATTTTTTTTCATTTAAACGTCATTAAAGTATAGAAAGTATGTTATATGACACGTATGCTTATTTAATCTCTTAACGCGTATTGTCGCAAATTCACAACGAGGTCGGAGTGGTTCATCACATTTTATCCTCAAAATTGATGTCAGGAGCAGGAAAGATTTGGGCACTAGTGGGGTGTTCTTCGTTTGCAGTGGTCACTATCCATCAGAATTGGTCCAAGGAATGGGCGGTGGTAAACTGGCGACTGGGCTCATTTATGCCCCCTGTGGACGAGCTACTGTAGTTCAAGTTGCTGAAGAAGTTAATGCTGGTTCTGATTGGAAGGTGTCAGAATTTTTGGCATTTAAAGAACACAATATTAGCAACGTGGTCATAATGTTTTGCATGATCGTGTAGGACAATTCCAACCTCCGCACCCACTCGGACGTCTAGTTCTAACCGCTGATTTTTAACTGATTGAAGTGGGTTCAAACAGGGTACATATCACACACTAATCTCCATTATTTCACGTCTCATTGCACGGACGCCATCAATCAGCCGGCAGAGGCCATAACTGTAGCGGTTGCGAGTAATTACCTCTGATATTCCCACCCTTTCCCAACCAGTCATAAGCCGAGCTAAGATTTAAACACTGGTGACCTTGCGGGGTTCACTACTGTTCCATGCCAGCATCCCTGAACCCCTTTCAACTCTTCTGCAGTCGGAGTCTGAGCTGCAGGATGAGGTCAACTTGTTGATTCGAAGATTAGATGATTCCTTTATTGATCCCCATGAGGGAAATTCGAGCTCCGGTGCAGTTTAAGAACAGGAAGTACAGTGAATACATTAAGAAACAAAACAGAGTAGAATAAGAATTATCTTTACAGAAGAAAGTAGTTTTTAAATTTGTAATAAAAAGGGCCGCACTTTGGCTAAGACGGCAAAAATTGTCCATGTGTTTGATATAACCTTGTGCACTGATGAATCTTGTGTGATGAATAATTACCGTGTGTCTGTCATGAATATAACCAAGAGTGTAAAACATTAAGATCCTAATATACAAACAAGGAATTATTATTTTACACCATAACGACAAATTGCGATTGCTCACAGTCCTTAAGTGTATGAAGACTGGCTTGTCAGATAGTGTTTACTAGATCTCCCTGATACAGATGTGTTTGCTCTCATGTGTGTTCTGGCATACTCAGTGTGGTGAGATGAATAAATAATGGAAAACAGCTGCAGGTAGGTTGTATTGTATGACGTACATGTGTGTGTTTGTGCAGGGACTGTGGGACCGAGCAAGGCACATGTGAGGATGACGCAAAAATCATGTACGCCTGGGCCAGGAATGCCCCACCCACCAAGCTCCCTAAAGGTAAGCTCATATTTGCTTTATGTGTATCCAAATCGACTTGGAGTACAGTGACAGTATGCAGTCTGAGATATTTAGGATAAAGAGCCTTACTCAAGGGCCCAGCAGTAGCAACCTGGCAGTGCTGAGCTACCTTATTAGTCCACTATCTTAACTGCTATGTTATTTGTCATCATTTGTCTTTGTACGCTGTATGGCCAGAAGTATGTGGACTAGCTTACTAGCTTCTGTAAATACATGGGCTTTGCAGTTAGACTGATATAAACGAAATATCAATATATCCAATATTACTTTTTCATGATACTGAAAATGAGCATCATTATATACAAGGCACTAGGGCTGACGTGATTGGTCAACGGTCAAAATGTCTCAACGTCAACGTGTTGTTTAAAATACTCTTTAAACGATCCTTTGTTATTACTACAACATTTCCATTCATATACCATTTTAATGCTAAATTATTAAGAACAATAAAACTTAGTGATTTTGTAACATAAGTTTTAATGCAAAATTAACTACATTTGCATGAATGACGGTACTTACAAAAGTTTAACATCGGTACTGCGATACAAGGCGGTCTGTGTTTAGTGGTGTGATAATGTAATACAGATCTCTAAAGTGTTTAGCTGGAGAGAAAACTAACGTGTCGAGTGCTTTTCTTTCAGTTTAACTTTTAACAAAACTGCTTTATTAACAGGAGCATCAGAGTGCATGATAAGGAAGCAACAACATGTAAAGATTAATGGAAGAAGGCTACATGCTTCAAAGTGCAGTTTGCTGATTTACAAATCTATTCACAAATGAAATACTTTTTACAAATCTATTCACAAATGAAACGCTTTCTACAACAGATGACTCACAAAGGAACAACTCCCACTACTCAGATCCGAAACCTCTCAATACTAAACACAACCATTCCAAGTCTCCCTAGAAAGCTAACCTCTACTCACTTACTGGAGGAACTGTGCTTGGTTGGCCTGATTGGTTAGTAAGAAAGCTTCCACTCCATAATCGAGTGACACTAGTACAGTGCAGTAGTAACTGAAAATGTGTTTTGGGGATTTAATTGATTAAAATGGCCATTTTTTGGGAGAATTCGTGCTTTTTCACGATTCATAAGTCAAGGGTCAACTGTCTATCCATAGTTCTTAAAGGCATATCGAAATGAGTTTTTGAGCCATATTACCCAGCCTTACTGGAATGGAGTATCTCTGTGGGCTTTAATGAAGTTTGGCAGGAAGACCTGGCTCACCCATGACAATCCAATTTACTTCAAAGATGTTCTGCAGGGTTGAAATCAGGTCTGCTTACAGGCCACTTATATGGCTCCACTTCAAACATATTTCTGGCCATATCTGCCTCATGTATCTTTTTCCCTTTGCTTTTTTCTGAACCCAGTGACTCTCTCATGTGTTATCTACAACCTCTGATAACTAACTAGTGAGATCATTAATAACGGGAGGATTTACCCCAGGCCAGTGTAATTGCTCTGCTCTCTGTCATTTGATCTACTTATCTCCAAAGAACAGAAAACCACAGAGACATTAATTAGTTCCTTGCCACCATTTTTCTTTATCTCTGTGCAACCTTTTTTTTCTGTCTTACATTCACTGCACCGCTATTCACATTAACCCTGCCCCTTCCTGTCTGCTACAGATGTTGGCTTCAGAGTCGGGGGCGAGACCAGGATCACCTACTTCGTGCTGCAAATCCACTATGGTGACATTAATAACTTTAGAGGTAAGTGGCAAAGCCATGTTTCCGGAAAAAGAAAGTTAGTGTACATGATTCACATCAATTCCATGATACAAAGTGACTTAGTAACTTGAACAGCTGTGTTAATATAAAGTTTTTAGTTCGCAGCATCTTTGTGATCTTCATTAAATATTTATTAAAAGGTTCATTTTTATTAAAGTCTTCCATTGTATTGATGGTGGTAGCTTAGCATAGAGGTCCTGAACCCCCGCGCCATAGACTGGTCTGGTTTATTTATCACTGTGCCGCACAGAAAGAATCAGAGACAGCTATGTTAGCAATGAAAACACGAAGCGAGATGGCTGGCCTGTGTGATCCCGTCCAACATATGGGCTACCATGGCTCAGATTGCTGAAGAAGTTAATGCTGTTTCTGATATGAAGGGGTTGGAGTACACGGTGCATGCTTTGGCAACGAAAGGTGAACCAGACAATATTAGGAAGGTGGTCATGTTATTCCTGATCGGGGCATGTATATGAGCATTTTTAACTTCTTCTTATTAGTATAAAGCAACTAATAGCAGTTGTTATGGTTGAAACGCATGAATTAAAAGAATACTATATCTTTCCTATTAGTGGCATGCTTAGGAAACGAGTCAGACAAGCCCTGGTTCTCTGCTGTGTTGGAACCAAACCACTTTTCTAGTCAGTAAAGGCCACTTGATGATCCCTGCGTGGTATGGAAACTGAGCATGCGATGAGGACGACTTCTGACGGAACGCTGGCACACCGTTACCGTTTCACAGCCAAGTACTGATGAGAAACACAAAGCAAGTTAGTCGAAAATATAATGAGCAAAATTAGATTGCAATTAGTCTCCCCGCTCATTCCTAGATTTTAATTGGTCTAATAATTCACATGCTTTTCCAATTAGGTTTGAAAATGGCTGTCTGGAAAATGTGTTACATTTTTAATAGGGCTGTAAGTTGTAGGATTTTGTTCTTTTTTATTACTTGAAATTGATGCATTATGAGTGTTTCCAATTATAGAATCATTTATTTGCTGAAAACAATGTAATGCACCTGCTGTTATTTTAAAACTTACAGTCCATAAGATTTTTTTTTTCATTTAAAGCAGTATTATTAGAGTTAGGAGGCAACAAAATGTTCTACTCGATGGTATAAGTTTGCTGGTGTGACCGTCCCTGTCCAGTCTAATATGTAGATTTTAAAAACTTTGTAGTGGTGTATGTTTCCACTCTAAACTCACATCACAGCCTCTGAAAGAAGATCCGGCTCATTTTTCCCGAGCACCCATGGGGTCCCCGCAGGTGCCGAATACGGCACCACTGTGAAAATGGAGATGTCCTCGTCTGCTCTAACACCCACTCAGAACAATGGATCGCCGAAAAAGGAGCGAAAAGAGCTTGCAAGCTAAATGAGAGTGTGACAGAGTCTGAACACTTAGTCCAGGGTTGCCAGATTGCAACAATTCCCTGCCAAAAAGCATTTCAAAGTCTACCAAAAACAAGTCAACGCACAAAATATCAAAATATACATGACAAACAGATGATGCTTAGCATTTCACCCGCCCTAGCGGGTTTTCCTCGCCAATGTCGAACAAAATCTGGCAACCTCGCATTTCTCCACATGCAAAACTTACTAAATGCACCTTTAAGTGCATCTTAAGCTATGGTGGCCAAGCTGTACACTGTTGAGTCACAACCTTATGACCACTTCCAACTTCCTAGAGCCAGCCGTAGACTTTTGAGTTGAGTGGACTAATAATCTGAAGGACACCAGTTCAAGTTCCTCGACTGCCAGGTGCCGCTGTTGGGCCCTTGAGCAAGGCTGAAAATGTAACCGTACTTTCTAACAGACTCATACATTACTGTAATAAACAATAAAAATCAGCATTACATTATTGCTGCACTGGACATAAACACACATCACAGTACATATACTCTGCACCATCATCAATTTCTTTTTTTATTTTCTCCCCACTATGCTTTCCCTGCACCTAATTTGGGCTCATTTTCGAAAGAAGAAACACACAGTGTATATTTTGGTATATTCTAATATGTTGTGAGATGCCTTGCTGTCGTACTGCCTACATAGTCAGCTATCTAAGTAAATAGGACATGGTCCACAGATCAGGTCGTTTGAACACTTACTAAGCTAACGCAGTTATAAGCATGCAATTCAACCAATGCCATGAGGTAGTATGTGTAAATAAATACACTCATACACTTTTATTCAAATTAAACATTGATCATTTATTTACATTTGGATTGAGTCGTAATTATTCACTTTCATGCAGTTCGTTCATCCAAAATGTTCGTAAGTCAAGGGTTCACTGTACTTACCTGATGTTAAAATATTATATAAAATCATTTGAGAGCCATTGACATTGTCCTCTACATTTTTCTTTCATGGTAGTTGATCTATTGTATTCAGGTTTCATTTTGAAGGGAAAATGAGGACTAACGACCGAGAGGTCATGGTTGTGGTTGCCTTCGTGTGATCTAAATTAGGATGAATGGTCTGAGCTGATGCTGCTTTCTTTCATTTTCTAGATCACCATAGAGACTGCTCAGGACTTACGCTAACAATGACTTCCAAACCGTAAGTTTCTGAGGAATGCGTCATGGTTCTGCGTTGTTGCCTCACAGCAAGAAGGTCTTGGGTTCGATCCCCAGGTGGGATGTTCTGGGTCTTTTCTGTGTGGATTTAGCATGTTCTCTGCGTGGGTTTCATCAGACAGTCTAAAGACGTGCAAGTGAGGTATATTGGAGACACTAAATTGATTATGAATGTGTAATAAATGACAGTAGATAATAGATGGATGGATGGGTGGATGGATGGTGGGCTTTGGGTCTGGTTGGGTACTTTATTGATCCCATTTTTGGCCTTTAGTAGCTCAACAGGAGAAGAATATACATTAATAAGACACAATTAAGCATACATTAGGGATATTATAGTATTCTGTACATGTTACATTAACGATAAAAAATAATTATATAATAATAATTATAGTACTGTTCAGTTTTTAATTCCTTATGGGCTTAAACATCATGCTTTATTAATATGAATATTTTCTTGGACGTTATAATGTGCTCAGTACACGTTCCGAGATTAATGGGTTCGTGTAAAGGCTTTTTATAGATTTCCAACAAAATCTTACCAGCTGTTAGATGTTTCAATGTAAGATGTTTTTAATGCATTTAAATGAATTGAATCAATTCTTAACATAATTAATTAGACTCTTTCTGCCTCTTTCTCTGAGTCATTACAGAAGTTCTCTTGATTAGCACAAGCAAGTACAATTAAATAAGCTTTTATTCTTCGAGTGCCTTTATGACTCGCCCATTGACTGACTGACACAGTGGGCAGTAAGTCAGAGGCCAAATCAATCAGATCAGTACATTTTATTTAGATTTTTTTACCTGCTCCAGAACTAAGGATAGTTCAAGTCTTTCCCATCATAATAAATACAAGGATGTATAAATATTCGGAATGTAACTATATTAGGAATGAACTCTATCCCCAATGCGATTCAATTCACAATACAAACTTGGCTTTCTGGGCCTTCCCTAAATTGTTGCTGCAATTGTATGCTAGAAGCACATAATTTTTGTTGATTTGTTGATCAACAATAAGCAGGGGAAATCATTTTTAGATGCTAAACTATTAGACAAATCAATGTGATGTTCTTTAAAGCAGAATCTTACACTAGTTGTATTATCTATCCCAGACAACCTTTTATAGCCGGCATGTACCTGATGATGTCCGTGGACACAGTCATCCTTCCAGGAAAGACGGGTATGTACGTTTGTTACCTTTAAATTAAACTGGCAGCCTTCCTATTGCTAGTCCAAGCTGGTTCTCCGTACAGAACAGCTTGTATCACTGTACTGATGTTACACCTATATGTAAGTACTGACATTCATGCAAGCACGATTTCTTTCATTTTCTGGAATAAGCAGAGTGACTTTAGCTAAACTTACGTTAATATTTATGTTACTTAATAAGTAAATGATATTGTTCTTAATAATTTAGCATTAAAACACATGAGAAAGATTACTAGTCCAGATTACTAGTCCAGCACCTTAACCACTAAGCTACAGATGGCCCACCTACAGAATAATCTGACTTAGAAGGTTATGACTCATTAGATCCCTCACTAGTAATGAAGCCGCCTATGTAGACAGTCAGACGCAGCTCTTTTATGGACTCCCGAGCATACCCTTTAACTTCACAAGCTTCCTGGAAGCTTTGTAGTGAAGCAGAAGGACGGCATGAAGGCTCGCCGGATAGCATTATTTCCTCGCAGGAAGAAGGTCATCAGTTTGATTCCCAGGTTGTGGAGTTCATGTTTCCTCACACAGTCCAAAGACATGCAAGTGAGGGGAATCGGAGATACAACAATGCACCTTGTATGAATATGCATACTCTATACAACATAATAATGAAGATATTTTTCTTCTTCTGGTTTACAGTCACCAATGCTGACATTGCTTGTCCTTATTTATCGTTTCCAATGTACCCATTCGCCTTCCGGACCCACACCCATCACCTTGGTGAGGACCTTCATTTACTGAGAAAGGATGAGATGATTTTTTCACTCCTTTGTAGAATCCTTGAAGACGTTTATTCTTTGTGCTGCAGGTAAAGTTGTCAGTGGTTACAGAGTTCGGAATGACCAGTGGACTCTAATTGGGCGGCAGTCCCCACAATTACCACAGGTATGTTTGGTTTCATGTTTTGTCTTCTTTATCTTCTTTATTTTTTTATGATGTTTAACACAAACATTTGATCTCAGGTACTTCTACCATGGGCACTCTTGCCATGGTCCATGCGTGTAGTTGTAGTAGTGACACATGCAAGTATATTTCATAAAAGAAAAAGTGTAGGAAGGAAACATCATGGGTCATCTCAGATTCGGCCACGTTCATGCTTCTTTTATTGGAGTAAAATCTATCTGACTCCAGAAGAAAAAAAATAATGGCTTTCAGACCTTGTGGTAATTTATTTTTTTGTGAAACCTTGTTACTAAAATATCCTGAGGGATGTGATGGTCATTAGTCTGTGATCTGAAGCTGGAGCTTTTATTCTAATGCAAAAAGCGTTGAATTTGGCTAAAGTCAAGCAGGATAATCTGACTTAGAAGTTGATGACTTATTAGAACCCTTAATAGTAACGAAGCTGCCTATGTACACAGTAAGACTGCTCTCTGGGTTTCCGAACACACCCTATAGCTCATATAGATCCTTACAAAGGCTCTATTACAAAAAGAAGTTCATTACAGTGAGTGTCTTCACTATTGCGAAAGAGCTGGTTATTGTTTCTCTCGTGTGGGGGAGCACAAACTTTTGTTTTCACCCCAGTTCACTCCCACTCTTCTACATCAAGACAAACTCCCACTGGTGTTTACCAACCGGACGCAGAAGGTGTTGAGAAGTATTTATAGCCCTATCCAGTCCACTGGCCCATTCTTTTCCAATCTGGTTTAGCCGCTTTCGTTTGGCCTCCTGAAACAAGTTTTCACACGGAGACGAATCCAACAATATTAAAACGATTTTATTCACATGCTCGCTAAATTAATTTCACCTCATCCATGAAATTGCCTGTACCTTTCCTCCCTGGCTTTTTTTTCCCAGGAAATTCTTGTTGCCCTATTTAATCATACAGCCTTGATTATGGACACACCGGACACACTTTTTTTCTTTAAGACCGCATGGTGGCTGGAGGTAGTGTGTCTGGGTTTGAATAATGAGTCAGGAGCTCTGGTGTCCTCCCACAGTCCATAAACATGCACTCAGTGTGTTACTGTGTGCCCATTTACTGGATTAATAATTCAAAGGATGCCGGTTCAAGCTCATCACTGCCGGGTTGCTGCTCTTGGGCCCTTGAGGAAAAGTAAATGTAAATGTAAAAGCTCAGATAGGTTCCAGGGTATGTTGAGAAACCCTTGTGAGCTCTCTAGATAGGCAGCATTTTACTTCCATAGAAGCTGGCCGTTCTAAATCCTAGATGTCTTAATATCCTCACAACTAAGGTATTTTTAATTATAAACAATACAGTGGTTTTCAGCCAAAAACCCTTTAAAAATCCTCGAAAATTCTGAAAGAATGGCAATCTGGCAACACTACACAGTACATACTCAACAAGGTTTGGCAGTCCAATAGGCATATATGTAATATTATGA
>JAYDZG010000018.1:4774551-4785498 GCA_034509265.1 Microcambeva bendego | reverse complement strand
GTGTGTTGAGAAACCCTTGTGAGCTCTCTAGATAGGCAGCATTTTACTTCCATAGAAGTAGGCCGTTCGAAATCCTAGATGTCTTAATATCCTCACAACTAAGGTATTTTTAATTATAAACAATACAGTGAAAAACCCTTTAAAAAACCTCCAAAATTCTGAAAGAACGACAATCTGGCAACACTACACAGTACATACTCAACAAGGTTTGGCAGTCCAATAGGCATATATGTAATATTATGAAGTACTTTTTGTGATTTAATGATTATTAAATGGATAACTTCAAAATAAAGTATTAGTCAAATAAATTGTTGGAGTAAAATTAAATAATAAAATAATAAAAAAAATAAAAACTTAGGGGTTGTAAGCCACTTTAAAGTACAGGTCATGAGTACATTTTAAATGACTTTTTACTTGAGTAGATTTTTAGACTAGTAATTTTACTCTTAAAAATTAATCAAAGTAATAGTACTTTAACTTATGTATGACATTTTAGTAATTTAGTGTTTTTTATTTTATTTTTTTACTTTATCCAATAAAGTCAGACTCATTCATACATTGCGCAAATGCAGAGCAATGCTAAGCGAATAACGTCAATCTGGCAACCTAACTCGAAAGGGCCGTCTGGATCTCAATGCCAATTAATTACCGACAGTTAAAACTCAGCATAACAGATTCCTCCTGATTCTCATCTTCTCTTGTTTTTAATATTTTACTGCACCATCCATTGCCAGCCAGCGCCGAGACCCTGAACTCACCGGTTTGAATACCCGGTTCGATCGACCCTTGGATGCACAAACCAGTGTGTTCTAGATAAATCCGGTGTACAAACCAATGCCCAATCAATAATGCGGACCATGAGCCGCTGTGGCGACACCTCACGGGAGCCGAAATGATTTACTTAAGGAAAATATTGTAGGATTATAATAACGGTTGGGTTCCCTTCGCCCCGCCACCTATCCCTGACCCCCCCTGGTAGGTACATTAACAGCCGTTCACGCAGTGCTTTTTGTTCCAGGCCTTTTATCCAGTCAGCAATGCCATCGACGTGAGATACGGAGACACGCTGGCCGCCCGCTGCGTTTTTACAGGAGAAGGGAAGACCACTCGAACCCACATCGGGTACGTTCAAACCACTAAAGACGGAAACTGTGTGCTGTGCATTTTATTCTCTCCTAAAAGTTCAGCTTTGTCATTTTTAAATGTAATAACAGCGTGTTCCAGCTCATAACTGTGATGTCAAGTCTAGGAGAGATTAATGCTCATCCCTCTCGGAGAACGCTAACCTGGAAGAAAAGCTTCTGGTTCGGTGACTTTATTGTTTGAATTGTGTGTAATGCGGGATTATTGTTTGGAGTGTGTGTGTATTAAAACGCCAACTATATTATCCTATTATTAGTTTCAGATATTCAACATCACCTCTGATATTTGCTCACAGGAAGAAGTGCTTTCCTCAAATAAAGCATGCACCGTGATTATTTAAACCCTTCCCTATTTATCCGGGCTTCGGTCAGGTCTTACAATGCACTGGTTCGTGCATCCTAGTGTGTAGGGTGGCACTCAGATGACCGATAGCATTGCCAACTTTAAACCTTTGAAGTTCTGTCTTTCTGTGCTAGTCTATTATTATTCTCTTTTTGCTTCCTGAATAAGCGTACCTCAGTTGTGTACGTGCCGTGTACATCGTTGCCAGATTGTGCTGTTTTTCCTCGCTGTTTGGTGGAAACATGGTCATCTGGCAACCCGGTTTATTGCACCAGCATCCCTGATGTGTTTTTTTTTCTTAATAACAGATGTTATTAACGGCATGAATGCAATGAGTGAATTGTAATTTTAGTAAAGTACTTAAGTAAAAGTACATGTTGTAAAATCTACTTTAAAAAGTACAAGTACACAAAAAAGTACTCCGTTACAGTAACGAGTAAATGTAATTTGTAGTAATTTGTACATGAGTAGCTATAGCCTAGTGATTAAGGTATAGAACTAGTCATCCGAAGGCTCAAACCTCACCACTTTCCCTTTTCGCCTCTGTTGCGCCCTTGAGCAAGGCCCTTAACTCTCAATTGCTAAGATTGTGTACTGTTTGTCAAGACTTTGATAAATAATGAAATAAAACATGATATAAAAGAGCATATATTTAAACTTTTGCCGTCGTCCATCCCCTTAAGAGTTTACGTGGTGCGCTTTCTGTATCTGCATGCAGTGAGAGTCCTTAAGATCAGCCAACTGTATGACAGGCGGTCTTTAGTTCTGGTCAGTGCTCAGCTCCTTCATGGTTACTGTGTATCTCTGTCTGACTCTCTGTTTGAGGTTCTGTGTTTGAGCTGCCGGCTGTTTGATGAATTCTTCTGTACGAAGAGTCGTCGTCTCCAGGGGAACATGGCGGTTTTATTTTAGACGGAGAGGCATGTTTGATTCGGGCAGAGCGGATGGTGTGGCGGCTTTCCATATTTGTTGCCATGGAGATAGGGGAGTGCACAGATGCTGATATCGGAGAGTGTCATGTACCCCAATTTCGGAGCTAAACCCTCATTTGATTATGCGCATGGTCATACCTAACAGGGATGGGTGAAGGGAAAGATCCTGGTATTATTTTAAAAGAAATGGTACGATGTTCCAGTAGTTCTAACTGAAAACCCTGGTTATGATGTTTATCAGCATGAACCATTTCCTTTTAAAATTTTACTTTCTTTTAATATTTGCCAAATTCCAGTTCAGTAAAGGCCTCTAGTGAATTTTACTATTTAATCTGTCATGCATTTTATTTTTTTTTAATACCAGTTTCCTGATTTTTTTTTATTAATTAATTTTATTTTATAATTTATTTTATTGAACAATTTTATTATTAAAATTTTAATATTTTTTATTGATTAATTATGTTGGGCAGGATTTTACATATATTACATATATATATTTATATATATTTCCCCCACCTCATTAAAAGTTTGGTCTTGATAGTGTTTTTTTTTATTAATTGTTTATTTTAGTAATTAATTTAAATACTTGAAATTCATGAAAAAACATGAAAATAAAATGAAAGTGTAATAATCTTTAAATAACATTACGTGACATTTCGAATCTCAGCTCTGCCATCCGGCTGATCTCGGCTGGCTGACTGAGGCATCTGTGTTAATCAAAGCTGATCCGCAAATGAAAAGGTCCAGTCAGCACTCCACACAGTGTGTCTCGTTACTCTCCGTCAGGGTGGTAATCAGGGGTGGTGAAAGTGGCAGCTGGAAACTAGGAATGCCTAGATTGGGAAAATTGTCACACAAGTAGACGTCCTGTGAATAACTTCCTATTAGAATGATCATCTTATAGTGTTGTTTTCCACTCTTTCTCTCTCAGTGGTACAGCTAATGATGAGATGTGCAACTTCTACATCATGTACTATATGGAAAGCAAGCATGCCGTACCCTACATGGACTGCATGGACCACGGCAGCAGTACCTTGTTTAGCAACATACCGGCTGAAGCCGACGTACCCATCGCCGTCAGCCCCAACCACATGATGTCCATGATGCACGGCTCTGCTCATACCGGTACACCCGTAATATAAAGTATACATCTTCACTGCCCTCGAGTTCATTAAAGGCTTCACTCACACTCATTCGATGTCTTCTCCTGGGTTTCAAAGACGGCGACGCAGACACGGCACTCCAGCAGCCGAAGAGGGAAGACGAGGAGGTTCTGGATCAGGGTGAGTCTCGGGTCAAAACGTCGACATATCACATAATGAAAAGCAGAACCTGCTGATGGCTGCCAGTTGCACCTAAAGATGTCATTCTGTGCGCTTAAAAAAGAAAGACTGATATGCCTCGAGGTGCAGATGTGCAGTAGCATCACACAGTGTGATTAAAATAAGATCAAGGCAGATCATTATGCAGGGGCCGTTAGACTGTTCTGGTTCCTTTGGTTGGTTTGCTGTTTCATTGTTGATGTCTTTGAGACGTTTGATATGCCATTATCTATACAATATGGATGCTGCTCTGGTTTGGTGGGGAGATTGTGTAGAATGAAATAAGACGTGCATCTTTAATCTTTATATATCAGCAACAAATGAATGTATGTAACTAATTCAGATGACATATAATTGTGTGATTTCTCTTAAAATGTTCCACACAGCATTAAAAAATACTAAATATTTTATTCTAAATTCTTTTATTACATACCAAACTAGAAATTGTTTATTTATTATTTATACTTTCTTTAGTTTTTAACGATCCTTTACTCATTTTGGGGCGGCAAGGTGACGATCCCCAGGTGGGACGATCTAGGTCCTTTCTGTCTGGAGTTTGCATGTTCTCCTCGTGTCCGTGTGGGTTAACTCCGGGTACTCCGGTTTCCTCCTACAGTCCAAAGACATGCTTCCAGGTTGATCGGAGACACTGAGTTGTCCTGTAGGTACCTGCGATGGACCGGCGCCCCATCCAGGGTGGTACCGTGTGCCTTGCGCCCGTTGAAGAGCTGGTATAGCACCCTTCCCCGACCCTAATTAGGATAAGGCGTTAAAGACAATGAACTGAACTGAACTTTACTAATTTCAGACCTAACTGTGATTATTTTAAAAGTATGTATCTTTATCATTTAAGAATCATCTTTTTTCTTTTTTTAATTCTGCATTAATTTGATACCTCACTGTGATTATTTGGAAATGATTTATTTCTAAAGCATTTTTGGAATTTTCTTTGTTCCTTTTAAATTCATTATCATATATAAATTAGGCTTTGTTTTGTTCATGCTTCAACACCTTGTCATCATAAAATAAGGAGAGTGTGTTCGACAGGGATGACACTAGACACACACTGGTGTCTTCAGGGCTCAAACCATATACACTAAAACCACAGATCTCTGGATCTCTAGTGTACCTGACCACTGCTCCACCTGAGCGCCTGCAGAACACACTCTGAGATTTTACTGATGTCTGCTCCTACACAGACGTGTAACATGTTATAAGAACAATGAAAGCAGCCTACCGCCTGCTTCCCTCAGTCACATGATCCTCCTCATCTGAAGGACAGAGTTGAAGTGAATGAAGACAGACAGACAGTCCGGGGTCGCTTCTTTGAATCGGTGTTGCCTAGTAACCGCTCCCTTGATGTGTGCGGACACAGGAACTCATCCTGACAAGCTTACCGTTTTGCTTTTATTGTCTCAAGTCTCCGAGGTGAATCGTGACACATTGGTGTCGCACCGACTCCCGAGCTCCACTAAGCCTAAAAGTACCGAATGTACGTCCGCTCCGGCTGTAGCATCACAACAAACTAAAAAGAGAGAATGAAATGTCATGCCTGCCGTCCGACTCTCACCCTTCACCCATCCGTGCATTCTTCCTCTTTTTTTTTTCTTCTTCTTCACGGCTCCTTCAGTCTCTCGCGTGTCCCAGATGAGCCGGAGATAGAATAGAAGTGAATGCAGATCACGATGAGCTTTGATGTTGCAGAGGTTTGCTTTATTAGTGCCGGTTTCAGGACGCCAGCCTTTAATCCTTGAACACCTGCTGTGAGCTCGATTCAGGCTCGGAGCACATCACCATGTCATCGGAATAACAGATACAAGTTCCTAGTGCTCATTGCTAATGCAGCTGGAATCCAGTAAAGAACAAACAGAATATCTGACCGGCTAAAAGAGCCATGGAGGCTCGATTAATAATGTAAGAGTACATCTACCAATGAGTAATACATATACAAATACAGTTCTTTTACCTGCCAAGTAGCATTTTATTTCCATATGTAGATTTATTCGCCCTCTATCGATGAATCGCATGGTGAGTGAATCAATACATCCCTGTTAGCACACACTCTTTTTAAAAAATAACACCTACATCTAGTTCTAACAGGCTGTGCCAGTGTGTGGTAACACTATTTAAAAACCCCAACACTTTTCTCAACAAGTCAAGTCAAGTCAATTTTATTTGTATAGCGCTTTTTACACTAGACATCGTCACAAAGCAGCTTTACAGAGTTTAGGACCACCGGACCAAAACACCCCCCCTGTTGAGCAAGCCAACGGCGACCGTGGCAAGGAAAAACTCCCTGAAAATATAGGAAGAAACCTTGGAGGAACCAGACTCTGTCCTTCTTGGGTTGACTGGAGGATATTTTAGATAACAACATGAGTGATGGATTATTTATTTCACCAGGGCAGTAGCTTCACAGGACATTTGAAAATAAGTCATGCTGACATTTCATTTTTCACGATTCTAAATCGCTTGTGCACCACAAATCCAGTCAAGTCCAATTTATTTGTATGGCGCTCTTTACAACAGACTTTGTCAGAAGTCTTACAGAATCCAAGACCGACAGATACTGTCGAACAGACCAAGGATGAAAAAATCGAGCAAAATGATCCCTTAAAATTGCAGAAAGTAACTTGGAGAGGAACCAGACCGAAAGCACTTAATATTAAATAATCCATCATGGTTAGACCACTCATTTCACAACAATGAATTATTTGTATTTTTTAATGAATACACGCAGGCTTGTTTATCATCGCTGCATCACTGCTTTTTATATTCACAGGGAAACACATAATATATACTGTTATATTTAAATACAACACAAAAACATTTTAATTTCACAGGTTTATTCATATTCAAATAAATGATGGGTTATGAACAGATCAAATAATTGTATGAAGTTTTCAACATGACAAACATTTACTTTTATATTCAATGACATATGATATCACAGACGTCACGATGCAGGTATTTATTAAGCACATCACATTGGCTCAGTGATCAAGTACACTAGCATACGACTGCTGATGCAGGGTTCGGATCTTAGCAGTGCTATCGGCCCTTTGAGACTTTTTCAGTTCATCATCTTTAACCTCTGATCCTAATCAGGGTCTGTAGGGGTGCTGGAGCCTATCCCTGCTCTTCAACGGGCTCCAGGCACACAGTAACACCCTGGATGGGGCACCAGTCCATCACAGGAACCTACAGGACGATTCAGTGTCTCCAATCAACCTGGTAGCATGTCTTTGTACTGTGGGAGGAAACCGGAGTACCTGGAGGAAACCCACACGGACATGGGGAGAACATGCAAACTCCACACAGAAAGGACCGAGATCACCCCACCCGGGGATCGAACCGAGGACCTTCTTGCTGTGAGGCGACAGTGATACACACTAAGCCATGGTGCAGCCCCGTTTGGGACTTGAATGGCTAAATTAAAGTATGGTCTACTACTCTGTAAACAGGTTAACTGCAATACACTCTAGCTGCAATACACTAGCTGACCACAATTTTACATGGGACAGTGGGGAGGAGGTGGGGGCGCTGTGGAGCTCCTGATCAAGCAAGGATGACGTAAGGCTCAGTGTTGCCAGATTGGGCGATTTACCACATATTCTGCCAATCGTTGCATTTGGTGGGGGCAAATTTAAAAAGGTTTTGGGATGGAAACCACTGTTAGAATCTGGCAACCCTGGTGACCATTTTGTTGAAATGTTTCTGTTCCAAAAAAGAAAGATTTTCCATCATCATTGAGAATAAACAGTAGTGTTTAATTTTACAGTAGCAATATAGTCTAACTGCAATATTAAAATAGCATCACATGGCCCTTCACTGAGATTATTTTTTAGCCCGTTGTAAGGAATTATTTGGGCACTGGGATCCACATTTGTCTGTGCGCTCTTTACCATTGTGCTCGTCTTTACCAATTATGAAACACAATCATTTACATGTTCTCTTCTGCTGAACAAAACAAATCAATAGTCATTTTTTTCCCAACAGGAAGATACAAAAGATCAATCAATTTCTAACATCCTGCTCTAAATTCAGTACTCAAATCTGTAGAGTAAGAAATGATGTAGCAAAACTGATGTGTCTTTGTAAATATCCAAACACTAATATGTCACAGTATGTAAGTTACAATAAAGGTTCTTCTTTTTTAAAGTTATATATATAACAGTGTGGAAATTTTCATTTACTTACTAACCTGGGCTCAGGATCAGACACCTTTACCTACTGGAGAAAGTACAAAAGCTTTGGGAGCTGTAGCAGCCGACGATTTCCTTTAAGGTCTTCCTCATCTCCGGGCTCCTCAGCGCGTAGATTAGCGGATCAATCGCCGAGTTACACATGATCAGGATCAGGTACACGTTAAAGTGGGACATGAAGCATTTACAGTACAGGTTATCCGGACAGGAGATCATGAGGATGAGGTGGAGGAACAGAGGCATCCAACAGACGATGAAGATCCCCAGAAGAATGGTGAGAGTGAGGGCACCCTTCATGCTGGCCCGCTGCTGGATGGAGGAGCTGGAACCCGGCAGCGTGGCCATGCGCCTCACATGGGATCTCGCCAGGAGGAACATGTGTGTGTACAGCGCAGCCATTAACAGCAGCATGGCCATGAACATGGACACCAGACAAACGACGACCGCTGTCATATCGGAGTAGAGAATAAAGACGATCCCACAGCCGGTGCAGAAGCTCCAGATGCCGGTAATGATTGCACACGCTCGTCTTAAGGTCATGATACTGGGGTAGCGAAGAGCATAGAATATGGTGATGTATCGATCCACGGCGATGGCTAACAGGCTACACATGGAGGCCACCACAGAAATGCAGATGAGAGAATCAAACACGTTATCCAAGTGACGGACGAAGTGGTCTTCCACTTCTAACCTCCTGTTAGCTAGCAGATGGATCACTATCGTCTCCCAAGCATTCGAGACGCTCACTAACATGTCCGCCAGGGCCAGACTGCAAACGAAGAAGTACATGGGAGAGTGGAGGTTCTTGTTCTTGACGATGGCGAAAATAACCAGGATGTTCTCGAACAAGCTGACCAGTCCTAGCGTGAGGAAGACCTCAGGAGCAATGTGAACCTGCTCACACCTTCCTGAGACACCCAGTACGGTTTTGTTGGACTCTTGTCTGTGGTTGATGAGTGTGAAGGAGACGTTTGGGCTGACGGGAGGCCACAGTGATACGTTCATCTCGTCTACGTTTGCTGCAAGTTTATTGTAGAGAAGTGCTTAAACAGATCGCCTGTCGATGTCTTGATTCATCATGCCAAGTCACTATAAGGAACAAAAGGACGATATTAGAAACATCTAGTTGTTACTTTGACCTGCAATGCTGATTGTGTCACAGTCATTACGCATGACATTATTCATTTAATTTATATGCATAAACATGTGTAGTTTAAATGTCTTAGTTTCACCTCAGCTACAAAAAACATAAATAATTTCTGCAGTAAATTCTGGTGATCTAATGAAATACCAAAGGACACTATAAAATCGGTGCACAATCAGTAATTCACGTAAAATGAATCGAAATTCACTTTAAACAGCAGAGGGTGCTAGTGCTATCGACTCTGACTGACATCACCATAAAGAGTTGCCAGATTCAGGTTTTTCCAGCCAAATGTATAGATGTGGGGATACTTTTGGTATTTGTATATTAATGAATTTATATGACGTGGGATTTGTTTAAGGATAACATTTTTGTTTTTTACAAAATGTACACAATAAGTGAAATGTGCAGCTTCGTTTTTGTACCTGAGAAATAATTGGGTATCATTCTTTAGATAAATAAAAGTAATCATAATGAAATAAAACTAAAAACCTGGGAACTGGTTGTATTGTGGACTCAGTATCGTGAATCACATTGCATCCTGGGTAGAATGTATCATTACATCCCTAGTAATTACAGGAATACAGTCTGATAAGCATTTGTAATAAAGACACTCAACTAATTAGACACCAACAATTGTACTTTGTATGCCATTAACGACAAGCATGCTGGCACAATGGGGGGTGTCATCTCACAGCAAGGTTTGTTTCCACGGCAATCTGGGTAAAATTTTGCATGTTCTTCCTGTGTCTACAAGTTCAAACACATGCAGTCAGGTCAACCGGAGTAACTTAAAATTTCCCAAAGAGTGACTGTGTGGCCTGTGATGGACCGGTGACCTGTCCAGTGTGTATCCCCATCATGCCAATGAGTCAGACCCACTGCAACCCTGACCAGGATAAAACGTTGTAAAGCAGACAATGAATGAATGTTCTAAAACAAACATCACACCAAGCGGTCTTTCACCAAGCCATCATAATATCCTTAATAATTAATAAATATATATATTTATTACACCTGTTAGCTATTACACAATAATTCACAAATTAGTCCTCATTGTCCTCTCATCCTTATAGTGTAAATGAAGCTGGCAGAACATTAAATGTAAAGGGTTTACCTGATTCACTCTAAATGTACCATATATTCATACACGTCGTTTTTTCGATAATAGTAATGAAAGATTTTTTTTACCCTGAATCTGTAATACATAAATGTACAACAAAATAAAAAATGTAAACAAAGAAACAAACTCACCCTGCATTTATCTTGATTTGACATTCAGCATCCATAGTGGTCAGTGCATCAGAACCTGAAGCGAAGGAGAACTGATTTTCCTGAGCTGCTCTGGAGCTGAACTAGTGGCTGCGTCTCCTCCTCCACCTCCTCCTGATATGATGCTTTAAGCTTTGTTCCTACATAACTAATCCTTTTCTTTTATCATCTTCTATAATAGACTGCTATTTCAAAGAGATGTGGAGGCTAAATCTAAGTATGTACATGAAGTAAATGACAAGCCTGATTTTTATGAAAATAAAATACAAATTAAAAAAAGGAAAAACTTAAATTTATTCCTCTTCATGAGAATAAATTATCCTTCAGAATACAATCTAGTGATAATAGACTAATAATGTGTAAGTGGGATTTCCATACACTGCATTATAAAGACCCCAGCAAGCAAAATCGTGTCATCTAAATTTGCCAAATGAGTTCCACTGTTGCCTGAGAGCAAGAAGGCATTGGGTTCAATCCCCAGTCTGGGTCCTTTTGGTGTGGAGTTTGTATGTTCTCAATGTTCTTGGAGTGAGCATGGGTTTTCCTCCACATGCTCCAGTTCCCCCCCACAGTCCAAAAACATGCAG
>JAYDZG010000018.1:4710220-4729935 GCA_034509265.1 Microcambeva bendego | reverse complement strand
ACTTCAGGGCTTCAGTTTGTAATTGTTTGCTTGTGTTTAATTCAGCTGAACTTATTTAACATTTAATGCTTCAGAACTTTAGGCTTAAATTAACATTTTAGAAACGATGCAAACCATTTTGGAACAAGATTTTAAAGCTGCAGTGCTTCGTTTGGTACTTTCCTCTCTGGTATTCACGTAACAAGTTCAGTTTATTAACCCCTTATCCTAATTAGGGTCGGGGAGGGGTGCTGGAGCCTATCCCAGCTCTTAAAAGGGGTGCAAGGCACATGGTAACACCCTGGACGGGGCGCTGGTCGACCACAGGTACCTATAGGACAATTCAGTATCTCCGATCAACCTGCATGTCTTTGGACTGTTGGAGGAAGCCGGAGTACCCGGAGGAAACCCACGTGGACACGGGGAGAACATGCAAACTACACAGAAAGGACCTAGATCGTCCCACCCGGGGATCGTACGCAGGACCTTCTTGCTGTGAGGTGACAGTGCTTGCCACTAAGCCACCGAGGCCATTCACGTAACAAGATTCCTGACTGGCATGTTGACATTGATTGATTTGTATTTACTAGGTTGTAGCATCTTTGATTACTAGTGTTGTAGGGCAGCGTACTTGTAAGCTGAAGGTCCATGGTTCGAGCCACAAGGGCAACACGGCTTAGATTGTATACACTCTTAAATGTACGTCGTCTATTAAAATTCCTTGTTTTGTTCATTTTGAAGAATTATACATATAAGACTAATGCATATGTATTAAATGGCTCGGTGACTAAGTGCGTAGAACTTTTGTCTTACAGTAAGAACGTCCCAAGATCCATAGGTTCTCCACACGTCTTTGTGGGTCTCCTCCGGAGCTTCGGTTTCCTCCCACAGTCCAAAAATATGCAGTTTTGTTAATAGGAGACACTGAATTACCCTGTAAGGGAATGAAGGTGTATGTGTGTTTTCCCTACGATGGACTGGCACCTGGTCCGGGGTGTTTCTGTACCCCTCGCAACCCTTATCAGATAAGTGGATAACAGAATGAGTCATAAAATGTAGCACATGCAGCAGATATGATACATGTATGTTTTATGTGGGTTTTAGAATAGAAGAATGAAGAATGCCTTTATTTGTCATTACACATATACAGATGTACAGTACAACGAAATTCATTCTTCGGATATCCCTGCTTGTTTTTGGAAGCTGGGGTCAGAGCGCAGGGTCAGCGCCCCTGGAGCAGTGAGGGTTAAATGTCTTGCTCAAGGACCCAACAGTGGCTGCCTAACAGAGCCGGGATTTGAACCACCAATCTCTGGTTGATGGCCCAAAGCTCTACCCACTAGGCTACCATTTTCTTTCAATATGGTAGTAAAATTGTACAAAAAAATTGGGTTTTACTTAGTTGAAGAGTGCCACCATACTGGCTGGGTGAAACTTTATCTTCCTGTAAAATGATGTTATGGAATGGTAAAAAAATAGATCTAAGTGTGGCAGATTTTTCACCGCAATGTCAGCTTATACATGGAACTCCTTCAATCTATTGAGTGCGTTTCTAATTAGATTCTGAGGTGTTTATCAGAAGCCTTGTGATCTCTTAAAGTCATTTTAATGTAATAGTTTAATGCACCTCTAATGGGTCCATCGTCTCTGACCGAATTTGCACTGAGCACACCGAGATGCTAAGTGAAGGGTTGAAGCAGTGAACTAATTGAGTTGAGTTATTGTTATGTAGCATCCTAAATCATTAATTGTGAAACTATTTTTCTTTGCACTGTTTTAATTAACTGAAACCTGTTTTCTTTAAGTCATCATGCAAAGTATCGACATTAGTAAAAGAAAACCTTCTCGTGATTTTACCTCATGAGTTTTATTCTTTATTATTTCAGTAATAGCAGCACAGAGTGTTTGAATGTGTGAACAGATCTGGTATATATGCACTTCAGGGTGTATTTCAGTTTCTACTACGTTCACCGTAAACTCTATTTCAAACTGGAAATGTATTTAGACCACGTTTACCCGACAGCTTTAATCAAACACTTCTTTCTTTGTTGGCTGTCGGTTTACCAAGTCAATCAATAACATTCCTATTAATATAATAAGTCGGTGGTTTGTGGTTTGTCTCGTGTCAGACCACTGTCTGTGGGTACTCACTGTACCACCTGTGAGTACCGTGTACTATATGTAGCTTCCATCAGCTCAGCATTTAATACATCCTTGACTGTGACATGTAAAACTGTTAATAAATAGGCATTTTCATACGGTTGGGGTGGTTGTTGGATTTAGACTCGTACTGTGTGTTAATTTGGCAAGTATAAATCCTATTTATAAGTAAACCAATAAATAAAGTTGTATTGTTTTGCGCATGTACAGTCTGTAATAAAACGATTTGGCTTGCACTACATGTACTTAGTGTTTGCTGTTGTACAGCAGGACTAGCGTGTCGTGTCCAAAGCCCATGGACTGATGGGTGCCAGTAACAGACGGTCGGCGTCATTGGTCACCGAATGTCCACGTTTGTTTGTCGGTTTGATCATTTTTGACGTGATTTAGTTGGACAGTGTTTGTCGCGCTGGAGTTGTTTGCTTCTGTGTTACACTTCTATTCCTGCTTACAGTACACACTTCAAAAGGGGAGAACGTAGTCACACTAAGCAAATGTTATTGCCCTAGCGTGTATTTATTCTAGTCTAACTGGAGTGCCCTTGTGTTTAGAGTGTGGCTTTGCTGGAAGCATGCAAATACTGTAGGCTGCACATTAAAAAATAAAGACAGGAAGAAATTGAAACTTAAGATCCCTGGTTATGTCTTCTGAAAAATCGTAATGTCTGGATATCACATATATGAATTATACAGGATTCTCAAATATTTTCAAATACTTATTAACCTGCAAATTATTCCTATAATGATCGTTATTAGTAGTAGCATATCAGTAATTATTGTATTTAGTAGTAGTATGTGTTATTGTTTTGTTAATATATTTTAATTATTGGAATTATTTGTAGTAGTCGGTGTTTAAAGTGAACATTGATTCATCTTAAATGAATCATCGAGGTCGAATCTTTTTGAATCGTTACACTCTGAGTAAAATGTAATTACAGTCATGATATATTTTAAGTAGTGTTACTCAGAAATAAAGCACTAACATGTAATTCTGCTACCTTAACATTTTGGTGGGGTCGAAGGCTAGTGGACCCTTGGCGGACTCTCGAGAGCGAGTGAAATTGTACTTACTCCTCTGTTTTGATTTTTTCACTCACAGTGAAGAACCCCAACAACCAGCTATGCAGAACAGGAGACCGATAACACGGTTGCAGCTCGGCTTCTATAACCGTGCTGGTTGATGAGCCTGCACCAGACGTGCCTTCATCTCACCCTGCCTGCTCTGTGAGGCCGTGGAGCCCGGAGCTGCAGCCTGTCCCTGCGGGCGGACATGTCAGAAAACGAGGATGCTGATCACCCACGATTTTTTGTCGGGGCCGATGACGGAGAAGGAGATGAGCTGCTCGACCCGGGACGGGTGCTGGGCTACGACTGCCTCTACGAGAACGTCGAGGAAGAGGACGAGGACGCAGATGAGGAAGAGTATGACTCGGTATGTACAGCTTTATTACTTAAGAATGGGTGCTGGTCGTTTGGCCTCATGTAATGGTTCGGAACTTGTGATAGAAGCCCGGAATAGTAAGTTTTAATTGTACACACTAACATGGTTACAATTGTCCTTAATAAGTCTGGAATCAACGTATTTAGGTGTGAGCTCCAGTAAGATGATTGTTCTTATTCTCAGTGGGTTGCCATCTTCAGCCTTTGACTGCACATATCTCCATATATGGCCGTGAGCAGGTAGAGCACAACCTATTCATTTTCTGATGTGAAGGCATCCTTCTCCAGGAGAGCACTTCTAGTTTGGTAGGCTAAGGAGGAGACATAGCTGATGGGAATTGGGAATGACTAAATTGGTTAAAATGTATTTTTTCGCCTCACAGCGAGAAGGTCCTAGGTTCGATCCCCGGGTGGGATGATCTGCGTCCTTTATGTGTGGAGTTTGAATGTTCTCCCCATGTCAGCATGGGTTTCCTCTTGGTACTCCGGTTTCTTCCCACAGTCCAAAGACATGCTACCAGATTGATTGGTGACACTGAATTGTACTGTAGGTACCTTGTCACCATCCAGGTGTTACCTGTTGTGCCCGTTGAAGAGCCGGGATGGGCTCCAACACCCCTCCCGGACCCTAATTAGGATAAGGGGTTAAAAAAATGAACTGAATGATGAACTTGGTGAACATGGCGGTAATGTAGAACATGAACATGAGCACAAACACTGTGAGCAAAACCACTTCAGCTTTCAGAATGTAACTGCGATTAATTCCCTACATTTTAAACTCATAATGCTTTTCAAAATTAGAAATGATTCAGTTCTTCATTACACTGTTAGTGTATATATGTGTATATGAGGCTACCTTCATAATAAGACCTAAAAGATCTAGATCGTTTTGTACTAAACATGCAGATCCATTTGTTGATTAACACACCAAGTTTGATTGTTCCATCACTTCTTCAATAGTATAAACACATAAAATCTTTTCTGTCTGGTTTAGAATGGTGACACTTCTGTAAACAGCTGGTATGTTCACACCGAGGGTGGGTCTCAGCTCTGCACCCTTAAAACAACCCATGGGGTCGTTGACTGTAAACCTTGTGTCACGATACAAGCCTGTATTGTGTCCGCCCTGCATCCATCCTGTTTTATGTCCGTATCTAAACAGGCTTTAGTCTTCTCAGCTAAACATCATCCGACCTCAAGAGCCGGCAGTGCGGGGGTCTTTCGTCCTCTGTGACCTCTGTGCATGTGTTTTCTTCATCCCGCAGCCTCCAGAGAGACAGATAGTGGTGGGGATCTGCTCCATGGCCAAGAAGTCCAAGTCCAAGCCCATGAAGGAGATCCTGGAGCGTCTGTGTCTGTTCAAATACATCACGGTCGTCATGTTCGAAGAGGACGTCATTCTCAACGAGCCTGTCCAAAACTGGCCGCTGTGCGACTGTCTCATCTCCTTCCACTCCAAAGGTGAGCGGGTTCATTTTAGTGTTACACATGCTGCTGTTTGGTCATGGTCTACCCAGTCGGAGGTGCAAATACTTTTTGAGTATCTATGCAAGCCCAACAAAACTCTTTCCAATTAAAATTTAGTCACTAATTCTGAGAATTTAATGCCAAAAGAAATTTATTCTTAAACAATCATCAATCTGTGTCCCTTTCTGACACAACTTTCCCATTTATCCGGGCTTGGTGCCGGCACTACAATGCACTGGCTTGTGCCTCCTAGTGGGTTGGGACCAGTGACTGCGTCGAGTTTTGAACCAGACGAGTTCAGCCCGGCGTCCCAGTGGAAAATCCTGCCGCTCCATCCGGGCAGACGTTCATCTAATAACATGCTGGCCAGAAAATGCTCGTGTCCACACAGAAGGCATTCATAACTATGTGCACTAACAGTTTTCTGCTCTGTCTGGGGTTTATTTTGTGTTCTTGTAATCTCTCGAAGGATTTCCCCTGGACAAAGCTGTGGCTTACGAGAAGCTCAGGAATCCGTTCGTGATTAATGATCTGGGTCTGCAGTACAGTATTCAGGACAGGTGAGCTCCACGTCTGTGATGGCACCATAAACACAGAAGCTATGCTAATAATGGGGTCAAAAAATAATGGGGGTTTTTTTAACAAAAACGTTAGAACATTAATAATATATATATTTGTGCATCAGTTGGCTATAATCAGATGATATTACATTATGGAATTATTATAGAAAAATCTAATTAGTCATGAGCTATTGTAGCATGGTTTAGCCCCCCCCTTTTTCTTTAAATATAATTCCTGGTTGTGAATCCACTACACAACCCCAAAATCTAAACAAGGAAAGACCACGGAGTTTGAAAAGCACTATACCTCGTGTGTTTCCCCCAACATAAAATGATGTATAACAATGTACAGACTAATAAGGTTGGCTTTCTTTTTACATCTGGTTTTAACCTCAGCATCGATATCTGTGTTTTGAACGTGTGTCTTTCCGAGTAGAAGAGAGGTCTATCGGATTCTAAAGGCAGAGGGAATTCAGCTCCCTCGCTATGCAGTTCTAAACCGAGATCCAGCCAGACCCGAAGGTTAGTAAAAGGGTTTAAAAGGTTTTGTAATTATAAAACGGGAGAATAATAAATGATACTTCACTCATAAATCTAATTAATGTTTTAATAAGAACAACATGAACAGAGTCGGGCCGAAAGGAATTTTAAGCTGTTTTGTTTTATTAACTCCATCCGTGTCTCTTCGTCTGCATTTAAAAGTTTACTAAATTAAACAAAAGACCTAAATGAGTGTGTGTCTGAAACACACACATAAGACTCCCATGAGCTTTCAACTTTCCATTCAGCAGAGAAGATAAAATAGATCTCGATTTTAACAGGTTTTTAAGGTCTCGTCGATCAGTCCCGTCTGTCTCTGTGGTAACAGCACTGATGTCATAGCAACTGTCCTGCATTGCTCACTTTAGTTCCATCTCTATCCATCAGTATTGAGTATGAGAATGTGTTGGCACTCAGTTTGGCTTTATTAAGGATTTATTGGCATGGGGATTCCTTGAAGACTAAATGGGACATAATGCCAGTGTGAGATAATAATAATCATTTTACTATTAATAGAACATCATCTGGGTCAAGCCAGGAGCCATTTAGCAGACATTTTGGGCTACACAAAGACCTGACTGAAGATCTTTGTCTCTTCAAAGTGCCTTCTTCAGTCAGACCCCATTAGGCTGTCATGTTCAAGTGCTGGAGAGGGATTTGCTCTTTTTGTCTCTAGTGGCTCAAACACAAGTTATTACAGCAGTCCAATTCTAAGTCACCGTGTGACTTAGGGCAAGCGGATAAACATCCAGATAAACAGTTAAATGAATGATTTGATTATATTCTTAAATGAACCACAATGCTCGAAATCTTCCAGTCTTCCAAACACTATGAATGGTTTTGAAACTGTGAGTGGTGAGCAGGGCGCAGTGTTCTGCACGGAATCCTTTTTTTGTCTGTTTAAGTGCATTCCTCTGGATTTTATGGCTGCTTTTGACCGTTCACACAGATCAATCCTGGGGTTATCAGACTCTATGTGTGTTTCTCAGACCAAAGCTTAGATTCAGTTCCTGGGATTTAAGAGAGATAGTCAGCTCTGGCGTGTTTATTACCATTTGTAGAATGTAACCTGGTTGAGGGAGAGGACCATGTGGAGGTGAATGGAGAGATTTTCCAAAAGCCTTTTGTGGAGAAGCCAGTGAGTGCCGAGGACCACAATGTCTACATCTACTATCCCACATCTGCAGGAGGAGGCAGCCAGCGGCTCTTCCGCAAGGTGGGAACAATCACACCCAGCACCTCACCAGACTGTGTTGAAATGGATGCAATGCAAGAATGAATCACAGTACAGCTGTGTTTATGGTTTCTCTTGCTGAACTACTGGGGGGCAACACATGTAACTATTAGTAGTAACTCCATGGTTAATGTACTGGACTAGTAACCAACAAGTTGCTGGTTCTAGCTGCCATATTTCCAAGCGTCTACTTTCAGGCCCTCCACCAAGTCCTATAACCCTTTAATATATGTGGCTGTCGGCAGTGAAAGCTCAACAGGCACTGGACTTATAATGGGAGGCTCAATCATTCAAGCCCCACATCGGCCCTGTTACCAACGTTGGGCCCATGAGTCAGGCCCTTAATTCTCAGTTGCTTAGATTCATTAATCACAATTGTCTCTTTTAATAAAAGCATTTTCTAAATGTTGAGTTAACACCTAGACAGTGCAGTCTTCTTCCAACTCCACATGGAATCCATTTCAACTTCAGTTAAGGCTGTTCAGATGACAGATTGTATTAGCCAGTGTTCGTATAATAACCAGAGAGGATTGCTCTGATTTATTAATTATTGTTCATATTGTGATTAATCCTCAATGTTTTCTTTGTAAAGTAAATAAGAAAGAATATTAAATGAGCATTATAATTATATACCGGCTCTGTTTACTGGCACCACGTCCCAAATCCACTGGTAATGTAACCAGGATTGCTTGTACTAATGTAATGCCCTAATCTCCACACTTGCTTGGTTACAGATTGGCAGCAGGAGTAGCGTCTACTCTCCTGAGAGCAGTGTCAGGAAAACGGGTTCCTACATCTATGAAGAGTTTATGCCTACGGACGGCACCGACGTGAAGGTGATCAAGCTTCGCCGTGTCTGTGTACCGTTATTTCTGAGTGTCAAGGATTATTGAGCCAGAATAGTCCGTTAAACCAGAACACAGACCTTCTGAGTGTGTTTGTAATGATTTCATTAGCTAGGTGCTGTAGACAGTTTACTTATGTATTCTGTTCAAACACACACACTCACAAAAGAAAGACTCAATGATCATACCCCTTCATTTCTTTTGCCTTAGTTCTGATCCGTTTCTCTATTTGCTCTTGTTTTGATGTTTCAGGTGTACACAGTGGGTCCTGACTATGCTCACGCGGAGGCTCGGAAATCTCCCGCGTTAGACGGAAAGGTCGAACGAGACAGCGAAGGAAAAGAGGTTCGCTACCCGGTCATCCTAAACGCCAGAGAAAAGCTCATCGCGTGGAAAGTCTGCCTGGCTTTTAAGGTAAACACGAGAAGTGAAATCGATCTCGCCGGGTTCAGGCCGTTTAAGCTCGCTATCCCAAGTGTTTAACTTAATTACTGAGTCATTACGGAGTCAGACTTGATCAAAGCACACACTTAGCAGTGGGTGGAAGTAGGAAGGATAGGGGGTATTACTCAGTGCTTTGTTTGAGGAAAAACCTTAATATACAGTTAAGGTATGCAGCAGTACAATAGCTGGACTTGACCTTGTTCTGTTCATTGCTCTGGTGTCCACCATGTGGTAACTTGTATACCACACACACCTCTCATCACTAAATTCTGATGCTCAGTCGCATCGTCTGTGGCTTTTAAATGTAAATCAGTTGTGTATACTGACTTCCTTTAGTCATCTACATTTTCCTTCCATTATTAATCTAAGCTAAGTCACTCATGTTTATGGTAAATGCCTAAATTCAGTGTATTTTAATCTTCTTAAAAACAAGTCACAACCCTCCTGCATATTAAATTAGTCACTTCTGTATATTAAATCAATAAGCCTTAACACCCCTGTATATTCTATCTATAATCAAAACCACTTTTGTATATTAAATCCATAAGCCCTAACACCCCTGTATATTAAATCTATACCCAGAACTCTCCTGTATATGAACTCATCCTTTATATTAGTATTATATACACTAATGTGCTTTCTGTGCTTTGTTTACTAACAGCAAACAGTGTGTGGGTTCGACCTCCTCCGTGCGAATGGCCAGTCATACGTTTGCGACGTAAATGGCTTCAGCTTTGTGAAGAACTCCATGAAGTATTACGACGACTGTGCAAAAATTCTCGGGTACGTTCCATCCTACACTGCAGGAACGTCCAACATTTGTTTTATCATAATAAAATGTAGTTTCAAACATTTTAACGATCATCCCAGAGAACATTCTCACTACAGAGGAAAGTTAGTTTCCTCTCATTATACACAAAAAAACAACATTTTGGAATATTATTAATGTTTGAATGTGCAATACAGACAAAACAGTTTTCACTTATTTACCTGACCTTGCTTAGTGAGCAGATCAAAAACAAAATATCAGTAAAAGCAGCTTTGACACTAGTGCGAAACAAACACCAAACAAAACAGCTGATCTATTAGTCATTTAGTAATTATACAGGTTAATTATTTTACTAAAATGCCCAACAACGTTCAAAAAGAAAGTGCAGGCGCTGTAACGCCATCAGGATGCTCTCTCTGAACTATGTCTGACTACAGAGTACAGAAGATTTATATAGTTCTATACCTTTTTAGGAACGCACATCGCTCTAATGTTACTCTTTACACAGCGTCTGGTTTATAATGATGTCAAATGAGAAATGTGTCCTTATATCGACGCTCCTCTCTCTCTCTGTAGACATTGACGGGTTAACGTAGTTCTGTGAGTAAAGGCGGTTCACAGGTTGGTCTGGTCTACTGCAGAATAAATGATTTCTGATCGGACGCTACGTGTCTTGTCCCGCCTCCGCACATACGCCTGTAGTTATGATTGGATCGCTTCCTAACTTCTCCCGCCCTTCCAAAAAACGAAATCAGTTCTGTTATTAGTCATTAACAGAAGTGTCAGTTCATTTTGTCATCATTTTTATCTTATGTAGTTTTTATTTAGTAAACGTCTCCTTTTCGTCATGAAAAAAAGCTTCGAAATTAACACTGGTGCCTTGGTGAAGGGCGGAGCCTGGCGGCTGCGTGCATTGATTCGGTGGATCGTTCACTGCCGTGTTCTCGGACCGTACCTGGAACATTTACTAGGTTGCTAGGAGAATAAAACTCTGAGTAAGATCCGGGATGAATTTTGCGGGTGGTCGCGTTCACACCTGCGCTGCTCTGGAAAAACTCTGGAACATTTCTGGATCACCGTTCATGTACGAAAGCGGGTTTTAGATTCCTCAGTCGTCACATCACAGAGAAACGCCGAAATGAATTTGTACTTTATTCTGAATTTCCTTTCTGTTTTTGCACTTTCTATCCAGTCTAGAATTAACGTTTCACATTAACATCAGAGACTTCAATTCTGTTTTCTCAGGAATATCATCATGAGAGAACTAGCGCCTCAGTTCCAGATACCTTGGTCTATCCCTCTGGAGGCGGAAGATATCCCAATAGTTCCCACCACCTCAGGCACGATGTACGTCCTCGTATTTGTACCAACAAATGTATAAGAAGCTCATAAGAACACACAAAATGCTTTATTCATCCCTCGCCGTGTGATCCATAGGATGGAGCTGAGGTGTGTCATCGCAGTCATTCGGCATGGGGACCGGACTCCCAAACAGAAGATGAAAATGGAGGTTCGGCATCAGAGGTAAAGTTATATCATTACCCACCGTCTCTGTCTGTAGGTAACAATGGTCCACGTATAGCCAGATGTGTCACATGTGTAAGAATAAAAGCCTAATTTGAATTTATTTTACAATGGAATTATAATGATAATCTTACCAGTAATTAAGTATGAAAAGTACCAAGACCCTGAAACTACTGTATTATGATGGGGCTTGTATAATTCTGTTAACTAATAGCAGCCATAATTTAACATATTGCTTCGGACTACTGTTCATACATCTTTCATCAATTATAAATGTTGATGCTTGCTGATGTTCACTCATGAATTAAAGGCTTACATCGTTAGCATTGAGTCAAGGTGAACACGGAAATGAAACCTGGTGTTTTCCTCTAATCATAACTACGACGTTTCATGTTTTCACTCGGTCCATGTTTACTTTTGAAGTTTTTGGTTTCTTTTAGATTTTTTGACCTCTTCGAAAAATGTCACGGGTACAAAAGTGGAAAACTGAAGTTAAAAAAGCCGAAGCAACTTCAGGTAAAACCGAGAAGGTTCTTGTACGGATATTTTAACTGCCTGATGCAGGAAATGAATGTCTTTTCTTTTTTTTCCTCCCTAAAGGAAGTCTTAGACATTGCCCGTCAGCTCCTGCTTGAGCTTGGACAGAATAACGACACTGAAATTGAAGAAAGTAAAGCCAAACTTGAGCAGCTGAAAACAGTACTCGAGATGTAAGAAACGTTGAGTTTTAACACCCAGATGTTTGTTTTATTTGGGATTATACGACTTCCGGGTCTCGTTTCAGGTACGGCCATTTTTCGGGTATTAATCGCAAGGTCCAGTTAACGTATTTACCACATGGTTGCCCAAAAACATCAAGTGAAGAAGATGGTAAGAATCTTTTTTTTTTTCTCACTTTTATCTCATAAATCTACTTATTTGTCCAAAAATTAAAAGGACTTGAATACTTTGCTTCATGTTGGTGCATTATATTTAAATTACATTTTACACCTTTATCCAAAGCGACTTCCATTAAATTTACAGTGTACAGTCTGATCAGTTGATTATTAAGGGCGTCGCTCAAGGGCCCAACAGCTTCTTCAAAGTAACTCTTCTAATTTACTAGTCTAATACCTTAACTATTAAACTGTTAAACTGATTCTTCTCACAGTATTTATGTTCGTCTCGTTCTTCTTTAATGTTCTACATCGCTGCTGCTTTTATTAGAACGTTTAAGCACAAAGGCATTCTATAGAACTATAGAATTTGATGACGCGATGCAGTAAGACGTTTGCGTGTGTTTAGATATACGGAGGGATGACCCATCCTTATTGCTGGTGCTAAAGTGGGGTGGTGAGTTGACCCCAGCAGGCAGGGTACAGGCAGAGGAGCTGGGCCGAGCATTCAGGTGCATGTACCCTGGAGGACAAGGTAAAGTTTTGTTTGTTTCCATTCTGTTTTCCTTTCACCAAATTCAGCCATGTCTAATACTTCTCTTTTGTTGCCACCACCCTTGACTTGAGGTGAATAACCCAGATTGGACGTTACACACCCACACCGAGCTTCTTTTTATTTACAGATTGCAACATCTTGTATGTAGAACCACACACTTCCATCAGTGATCAGCTGGCCTTTATGCATGTAACTCAGCACAGTAACAGGAGCCCTGCTTAGATCATTGCTTTTCTCAATAAACAGTTGTTTGGAGTACAGCTAGGAATCCAATTTGAGAGTCTGTGAACCCAGAAGTCGTGGATTAGTGTGTCAGACCACCCAGACGCGACCATCAGATCGTTCTTAAAAGCTGTATTGTTAAGCAATGGTGACACTGATAGACGTTTTTAAGCCCAGCCCAAAACAGATAACGTGTTATCTTCTGGGAGTCAGAGCTCTGACCTCAGCCCCACTGAACAGCTTTGGAAATAAAATTGAGGCTTCATATTATTGAAATAAATAATAAAAATAAATTGAGGCTAAATATTTTAACTAAATAGGAAGATATTCCTACAGACATACTTCAAAGTATTGGTAGAAGCCAGTAGAGTGGCTGATCACATGTTAGGATTATATATATATATATGTGTGTGTGTGTGTGTGTGTGTGTGTGTGTGTGTTTATTGAGCGCTCTGAGGAAATTAACTTGTTACAGCAGGAAGAAGAGGAAAGAAAAACAAAAAAAAGTTTGTGGTGTGCAGTAATTTACTCTAAAAATATTCTCTTTAAGAAGTGACTTGCATACGGTCATGGAAAAAAAATAAGAGACCACTTCAAAAAAAAAAATAGTTTTGCAAATTATGGGCGTGTTTGTCCAAAATTAGCAGTGTTGTTGTAAAGTAGAATAAGAATTCTAATAGAATATAACAATACTACTCATTTTGGTCATAAACAGATACTGTAAATCTAAAAATTATGATAATTTTGAAGTGGTGTCTTATTTTTTTCCATGACTGTATATTACTGTAAAGAGATATACAATAAATAATATCACATATTGCACTTGGTTATGTATTGCACTACATTTGTAGAATACATGTCCATAAATTGTAATAGCGTAGAGATTAAAATATAAAATATCTTCTCACAGGCGACTATGCTGGGTTTCCCGGCTGTGGCCTGTTGCGTCTCCACAGTACTTATCGTCATGACCTGAAGATCTACGCCTCCGATGAAGGCCGAGTCCAGATGACCGCAGCTGCTTTTGCCAAGGTGCAGATTACTAATAAACTCTCTCCAGATCCTTTACAAATCTGTGTCTGAAAGAATCATAGATTTGCTGGCGTTTGCAGGGCCTGCTGGCGCTAGAAGGAGAGCTGACGCCCATCCTGGTGCAGATGGTCAAGAGTGCCAACATGAACGGCTTGCTGGACAGCGACAGCGACTCTCTGAGCAGCTGCCAGCAGCGAGTCAAGGCTCGGCTCCACGACATTTTGCAGAAGGACCGAGACTTCTCCTCTGAGGATTTTGAGAAGGTTCGGGACCTCACGTTACGCAAGACAGACCATTATTAAATCATTTATTTATAAATACACATTATTGACTAATAGGCAAACTATGGAAATACTCTTTTGCAGTAATGAGTATTCATGCACTGAATTATCCACTTATCAGGTCAAATCCAGGCCTTTGGGTTTAAATACAGTCCCTGCTCTCTGTGCTTTAATGGCTGAGCATTGTATTAATACATTAAGCTTTTTTTCTCATTACAACATTAAACATAAATGAATCGGGGTGCAATGCTCTTGACTTCAGACAGGGAGCGCTTTACTTTTGTCATTTAGTGTTAGTCAAATTTTAAGGCAAATATGAAGAGTCTAGGAGACCGGCAGAGGCAGAAAATTAATTTAATTGATTTGCTAGCATCCTTTTAAAACACACTCGATAAAAGCAGAGCAATATTAGTACATAAAATACAGCAAATTGCAGCTTTCAGGTACGAGATGAAAATTAATTAAACTTTTTCTCGGGATGAAAGGATTGACGTCAGTGGATTAGTATTAACTCCTTTACAATCATATATATACAAAGTCTTAAATAGGAAGGTTATTTTTGACTAGTTTCCAAGACTAACTTTATAAATAATAACCTAAAAACCATAAATCTCAGTGCAGGCAAGTTCTAATTACTTCTGTAACTTTGGAATGTGATTTTTGAGAAACTACTGGTCAGAAAATAATAAATTGGGGTATTTTTTAAAAAGATTTTAAGGATAACGCCCATTCCTTCCAGGGGGTTGAACCACGAAGGCTCCAAATATTCTTTAAAAGTGTTCTTAAATAAAATTGACCTGTATTTCTGATCTTTAATATTATTTACTGGAAGGGAGATATTAAGGCTGTGAAGTTTTCAAATTTATATATATATACATGCAGGTGGGGTGAATTGGAGACACAAATTTGTCCATGACTCGTGTTTGATATAACCATGTGACCCGATGAAGCTCGTGTAACCAACGACTACCGTGCGTCACTCACGAATCCTAATAATAATCTTCTCTGTCATAGCTTGCTCCCACTACAAGTACATCGCTGGTGAAGTCCATGCAGATGATCAAGAACCCAGTGAAGACATGCGATAAGGTTTATTCTCTTATCCAAAACCTCACACTGCAGATCAGACAGAGAATGGAAGACCCCAAGTCAGCAGGTTTGAGCCTTGAACCGAATTTGTTTTACGTAATAATAATAATAAGTTCAACTTGCATACCAAGATAAAGGTCGCTGAATAGGGTGAGAGACATTTATCCAAAGCGACTTACAGTACCGTTATCGCTACAGTCATAGTCTGAGCAATGAGGGTTAAGGGCCTTGCTCAAGGGCCCAACAGCAACAACCTGGCAGGGGTGAGGTTTGAACCGGCGACTTTCGGATTGCTAGTCCAGTACATGAACCACTCGACTACTGCTGGCCCAGAAACATGTATATTAATATAAAATATAAGCTAGTTAAGTAATTTCATGTGTGTTTATTCAGGATTCATGGTTTGATCCTAACTTCTATTGGATTTTTTTTCCCTTTCATTGTCGGTTGACTTAAGGTGTGGGTGTGTGTCTGTATACCCAGGGGTCCCAGTATAGACTCCAGACCCACATCAGACCTGATAGGAACACAGTGGTTACTGATGATGGTTTAACAGGAGGGTCGTACTTTTCTGTCCATTAAAATAACACCACAGCTGCAAATCCAAAAAAACCCAAAATATTTATGTTTGTAAAGAATATTTGTTCTGAGCACCGAAGTCTCACGGCTTGCATCATTCTTGTCGTGGTCTAGTACCAGCACTAAGTCCCGTGACACGAGTCCCATGTAAACCTGCGAGTCTGTTCCGTTTCTCTCAGATATTCAGCTGTACCACAGTGAAACTTTAGAGCTCATGCTGCGCCGCTGGTCCAAGCTGGAAAAGGATTTTAAAATGAAGAACGGCCGCTACAACATCAGCAAAATCCCCGACATCTATGATTGCATCAAATACGACGTACAACACAACAGCTCACTCAAGCTGGACCACACCATGGAGATCTACAGACTTTCCAAGGCTCTGGCTGATATCGTCATTCCACAGGTATGGTGTTATCCTTCAAACTCTAAGTCGTGTCCATATACTGCATACTTTAGTGTGCCTACAATAAAAGAGTTTTTAAAAGATCATCGTTTGGGCTTCTCTAAACACATACGCCCAGAGGGATGATTTTTATTTTAATTTCTTTGCACTCTCTTGAATTCTCCTGACCAGGAATATGGTATCTCTCAAGCCGAGAAGGTCGACATCGCCAAAGGTTACTGCACGCCGCTCATTCGCAAGATCCGCTCAGATCTACAGAGGACCCAAGACGACGACACGGTTAACAAGCTTCACCCAGTGTATGTAATCCTTATTCTCCCTTTTATATAGTTGAATATATTGGAATGAAATGAAAGTTCGGGGTATCAATTTGAAAGGTGATAGGACAAATTCATTGAATGGGCGTGGTCTTATCTACAGTCTACTCTTCTGTGAAGATTGCATGGACGTTTGTTTGATCTTATGCATGTCTTAGAGAAAGGTGGGACTGAAAGAGGCACGTCGGCTGTGTTCATTAGTTTCGGCCATGCTATATATTTCATACTCATGACACTTTTTAAACCTGGTTTGGGCATTGTTTGCAGCTATTCCAGTGGTGTCATGTCTCCAGAACGTCATGTGCGGACCAGGCTGTACTTCACCAGTGAGAGTCATGTGCACTCCCTGCTCTCCATTCTACGTTACGGAGCCCTGTGTGATGTAAGCTATCTCAAACAAGTGGAACAATTAGCACATCTCATGACACTGAAATACATCTCGTCGTACAAATGTCCATATTTTGTCCTGAAAGATGAGAAACATTGCTGCATTTGATTTACCAGATTAGTGCCGTGCGTTAAGGCGGTGGTTCCCAAACTTTTTTGGCTGCACTTTTGTAGATGAAATTTTCCCCACTGGAATTTATAATTGAGAAATAAACTTGTTTCATTCTGTTAAATCTGATTCTTTGTGGTGGTGATGTTTTAAATCAGAAACGAACTCGAGCTCAAGAGAGGATTTTTTGAAACTTAATGAGCAACCACAGTTTGTCTATTGCACTGAAAGGTTTTACATAGTGGCTACTTCCATTCCATATATTATTAACTACCCCCTCCCCCACTGGCTGTAAAAAAAAGCCATGTTTTTGCCTCAAACAGGAACGGCTCCCATCAAAAAGCCATAGTTTCAATCACTAGTTCAGTTTGCCTTGCAATGGCGCCACATCACCTTTAGGAAGTTCGCCTCCATTTTGTGAACCACTGCTTTAAGGTAAGAACAAATAAACACTTTGCTTTCTAAAATACGCGATTACAACAATGCTATAATTTATCCCAAGCGGGTGTGAGTTTGGTTTCATATGAGCCCTTCTTATTACATGTTTACTTTTAGTTTGCATGCATATCAACTATTTTGCTAGCAGCTAACTGGTATTTGCGGCGGCACGGTAGCTAAGTGGGTAGCACTGTCACCTCATAGGATGTAGAACTCGATCCCCTGGTGGGATGGTCCGGAACCTTTCTGTGTGGGTTTCCTCTGGGTGCTCCAGTTTCCTGCATACAAGTGAGGGAAACTGAAGATACAAAATTGTCCACGACTGTGTTCAATATAACCAGTGTACTGATTAAACTTATGTAATGGAAAAACGTTTCCTGTCATGAATGTAATCAAGGTGTAAAACATGACGTTAAAATTGCGATAAACACAACAACAAACAAAACTGCTACTGTTAGCCAATCTACCTAAAACTAACTAATTATTGCTGTCTTGTCTTTTCAGACTAGAAATCTTTGTTTCTTCTTAGATAAGATGTGCAGTGATTAAATGTACTTTAATAGATCAAAATTGTGCAATTTGTTGTTTAAGACTTAGCATCTGGTTTTTTGCCTCTTCTGAAATGTTTCTTGTTAAAAACACTTGTTTTTAATCGGACAGCGACGATATGTAGATATAAAAGGTCCACACATAACCCTCGAGTTTTTATTTCATTTCATAGGTAGGTCTGGTTGAATCTGATGTTTATATAAATATGATATTATACATTTTTGTAGGAGACCAAAGACGAGCAGTGGAAGAGAGCAATGGACTACCTGAGAGTGGTCAGTGAGCTGAACTACATGACTCAGATTGTGATCATGCTCTATGAGGATCCCAATAAGGTAATTACATTTCATCAAGAGTTCCACGAAGCTCAGCTGACCCCCTGCTTTGGGTGACACTTGATTTTAAATGATGGCCTGCCGTGTGCTTTTAGGACCCCTCGTCGGAGGAGCGTTTTCATGTAGAGCTGCATTTCAGTCCCGGAGCGAAGGGGTGCGAGGAGGATAAAAACCTGCCGTCGGGATTTGGATACAGACCGGCATCCAGAGAGGTCAGACACACCCGAGAACCGATCTTTTCTCTGATTTACGTGACATTTGAAGGCACAAAAGAAATTCTTAGTCTTAATCAAGGTTTGATGGTACCCAGTGAAAATTAGAATGAAAAGGTTCATTTTCTCAGTAAAACACTACATTAGGATAAATACAAAGAACATCGACGATTAAAGTAGTTTAGTTTCCATTCTCCACGGTTCATTAAAACATTTGGGTTCTCTTCATGGGAGTCTGCTTTTATTGATGCTTATTAACACCTGCTTTGTTAAATCAGTATTAATGATGTTAAATCAAGTGAGCTGCTGGAGATGGACCTGATCAGATCCATGAGCTGGCTGGAAATGTCCATGAGAAATCTGGAACCAAGCTTTGTTCTTCAGACTAACTCACAAGACTTTATTTTACTCACTTAATTTTGTAGGAACTTTTACTAAACTACTTTACTCAAAATAGAAACTCTTACTTTTTACTGTAAGTGTACATGTTGCTTTATTGGGCAACATCTGCATCCATGTGTTACTGTGCAAAGAGTCACTGTGATGGGATCTCGTGATGCTTTGTGTTAGAACGAAGGCCCCAAAAAGAAGCTGCAGAGTGATAGCGATGAGGAGACTAGTGGGGTGAAGCGGGACGAGCCAGATCGAGCCCTGGTGATGTTTCGGCCTATGGTGTCTGAGCCGATCTATATTCACAGGAAATCTCCTCTCCCACGCTCCAAAAAGATCGGCTCTGTAGAGGTAAGTGCAAGTTTTACCTTTTAAATGTATTTTTAGAATGTTTCTTTAGAGCTTTACATTGTTGAACAGAAGTCTAGAGAGCTGATAGTCCTGATTGATGTTTTAAATAGTGAACCCCCACACATTTGCCGTTTTTATGGCTTTATTGTGACAATATATCATTTTTCGTGCCTTTTAATGCTTAATTATTTAAACCAATCTATTTTTACAATTTTAAACATAAATATTAATGTAAAATCAGCTCACTTTATCCTACTTGTACCCTACAGTACTCGCATATAGAAGTAACATCGGTACAGTGATATGAGCCGGTCTGGGGTTAGTGGTGTAATAATGTAATGTATTAAAGATCTATAAAGTGATTTTAGCTGACATCCCGAGTGCTGTTATTTCAGAGAAGACTTGGTTTTACCTTTATCAATATGAAACAACTGCTAAGTGTCCCTAGAAAGGGAGCTTCCAAATAAATAAAGCGCTGCAGTTGCTAAGCCTTAACTCCCGCCTCCGCCTCCCTGAATTGGCCGCGCTGATTGGTTCAGACAGCTGCCACTCCATAATCACTGGGATTGGTTCATTGCTTTCGAGACAAAGCCGCATGTGGAACAACGGTCTATTAACTGATCCTTGGT
>JAYDZG010000018.1:4688743-4700962 GCA_034509265.1 Microcambeva bendego | reverse complement strand
AATTTTGATTACAGGCTCTGGTTGCTCGTTGCTTTGAGGTACAGTTTCTTCTCTCTCTGGCTCAAATCTGAATGGTTTCATATGAAATCCAGTCACTTCAGATTCCATCCTTCGTCAAATTCAGAAATATCGTCAGAATCTGAAGAATCAGCGCTGACATCCGTCAATTTAATGACAATTTGATGTTAATTCACGTGTATGTATTTTCGGTAGCTACAATAATGCGATTATTTCAGAGGGATATTAGGTGGCGCTTAGCCTTTAACCACGGCCGAGGAGAGCACAGGCGGTTCCTGGCTGGATCTTCCAAAAGGACATTTCGTTACTAGTGCAGACTGGCAGCACCATCACCTCACAGCAAGAAGGTCCTGTGTTCGATCCGGGTCCTTTCTGTGTGTTTGCACGTTCTCCCCGTGTCCGTGTGGGTTTCCTCCAGGTGCTCCGGTTTCCTCACACAGTCATTCAAATTGGGTGAATTAGAGATCCAAAATTGTCCATGACTGCTCGAACTTTATGATTGGAACAAAAGGAACCAAAGTGTATTAAGATCTCCAGAACCTTATGACATTTCATGTGTAGCATTTATCGATATTGTAAGGATGTCAACAGAAGTCATTTAAAAGAAAATGTTAAGTTATTAGATAGCAAGAAAGATGGTCTAAAAGCTTCTTGCAGATACCAGCAAGTGTGTTCTAGAGAATTTATTTATTTGTACTATTAATATCTTAACATACACTATTTGTCATTTTATCATTTCTGTTAATGGCAGAACATCAGTGAATCTAGTGTGTCGAATTCATCGTTCTAAATGTAACCTTGCTGTAACAATATGAAACCTTTTGGTAAATTCTGATGGTTCTAGTGTGGCTTACTACGTTTCATCATTTAAACTATAGATGCATGGTAAGTAGAGCACCGTTTTCATTCTGGAGCATCATCCCGGCCAGTGATGATGTGGTGGTTAGAGCTTTTAGTGAGGTGTGCTGTACTCTGTTCTTCATCCGCTTCCATTCTGACAAACTCCATCTCCGTTTGATGGTGTCGCTTTCTCAGGAAACAGAACGTCAGGCGCATCAAATACTTCCTAACTTTTTAGCTTGTTGTATTTTTTCCAAGGTTTCGAGTTGTACTCCATGGTTCCCTCCATCTGTCCGCTGGAAACCCTCCACAACTCGCTGTCCCTCAAACAAGTCGACGAGTTCCTCGCCTCCATCGCCAAATCTCACGAATCTCAGCTTGACATCTCTGCCGTATCGCCAGGTAGAGGAAGGACGGAACGAAGCAGCCGCCGCTCATCCGTACGCGATGAAGAATAAACATCTAATAATAATATTTTAATTCTTTTTTTTTATCGGTTCTCAGCTGTCCAAGGAAAGAAAGCGCCATTAAATACCTATACTCCTGCAAAGGTTCTACCCTGCCCGTTCACTCACTCTGTAGCAAAGAAGTCACCAGAGCACCCGTTAACAGGCATGTATATGTGTTCTAAAGATCTTTTAGTGTAACCACATGTTGGTTAACAGGGATTCATGTAGCTGGATTTCTCTTAAGGAATAAAATATAAATACGTCTGTACATGTTCCCAGTGGTCTTCGAAAACAGGCTTTACCTTCAAAAAAAAAAAAAAAAGATTAATGTTGGTACCTGTTCTCTCAAACTGAATGAAATCAAACGGGAAAAATAAGCTCTCATTGATGCAGTGAGAACTTCGACCTGTGAGATACCGGCTCAGGCATCCTTTCATAGGACCCTAATAATAATAAACCCAATAGTTCGCTTAAACAACCTCAATTTTGTAGAAAGCAGTAATATCCTTCACAATTATTATGCTTTTATCCTGGTTGTATATCATTTTTCATGCATTTTAACACTGAATCAATGATCATCGAGAATTCACAATTAAATTCAATTTTTATTATCATTTCTCCTCAGTCAGTACTGGCTGTCCTTCCAGATCGGCCTGCTTAGATGACGCCGACGTTCGGCACGTCACCCGTAGCGACAAGACGTGGCTGCAGACTTCATCTCCACGACCGACTCAAGCCGGCATCGCTGTCGGCGTCTCGGCCTGCCGGAAAACCCAGCCAGATCAAAGATCAACCCCGAATCAAACACGGCCAGCATCCAACAGGCTCTCTACCCAGTACGCACCCCGTTCCCCTGATCGTGTAACTAATACTCATCAGGTATCATCTCACGATCGGCATCATATCGGCTCGAAACAGGTCGATACCAGTTACACGCAGAGAGCAGCAGAACCAGCTCACTCTCACCAGCACGCCAAGCAAACGTCTCCCACACAGCAGCGCGGTTATCCAGCTCAGGCCTGCTCGTCCAAACCGGAGGCTGTAACGGAGCAACGTTTGGTAAATAACGTCCTAGAAGAACAGAAAGAAGTTTTAAATTTTGTGAAACTGAATAAACATTGAGGGTCATTCACTTAAACAGTGCTGGTAATCAGAGAGCACCTATCAAGCCTAATGACACTGAGCACACCAAAAATCTCTCACTGACAGTATTTATATACTGCCTTCATTTCTACATTCATTCATTCAGACTGACACGTCAACCAAGCACTAGATCCCGTTTACCGCTGCAGATTACCAAGAGCCGTTCGTTTTCCTCTTAACTAATCTTAAGTAGCTGTTCTATACTTAACAGAATCACATTAGATCCAGAACCTATTCTGGAAACATCAGCCCAAGGCCAGAATGCACCTTTCTGTCAGCCAGTCCCTCACATACATATCGATTCAGGGTTTTTCAGGAAGGTGCCGTGGTACATCGTGATGCCACGCTTGGCTGTGTTCTCTTAACTGATTAACTCTTCTCTTAGTAATCTGAGTACACTGTACACTACAGTTTAGGTTGATGTATGATTTCATACCTCTGTTATAGCAAGGCTAGCATATTGTCGCTGTCCAGTGAAAAACACGTAACTCCAAATCCCCACTTTTCCAGGAGGCAAAAAACTAATAACATAATGCAAAATATAATGTCATCTAGTTAGTGTTTGGTACGTTTGCTGGCAGGTAGCAGCACCGAAGACACCGGAGTAAACACACATGAATGGAAGGGAGAGGAGATAAGGTTTTGATGCACAGCTCCAGCACCCCTAGGACTGATTTTTTTTTCCTCTTAATTTTGATATTTGTTTTTACCAACAGATCCAGAATTAAACCCACAATCCGCACATGTAAAGACATTCCAGTCAGCTTTTTATTCCATGTTAGCTGATTCTCTAAACAGTGATGCACTAACTGTCCTTGCAGATCACATGTGCCTGCAGACATGTGACATGTCACTTGATTGTCGATCAGCTCCTGGCCACTTGATAGAAACTCCTTTGACTTACCCTGACTTATAAAGTGAACAGATGTTGTGCCATTTAAGACCTGGCATTGTTGGGTCTTGGGTCGCCACAGTGGATCGTGACCTGCATGATTGATTAAGCATTGGCATAAAAACTGACACCCATCCTGACACGACCATTCTAAGTATACCGGCTTGGAACCAGTACTACTGTGCATCCTAGTTCCAAACTGGTGAGTTCAGACTTTTGGTTCTGGTGTGCTACCAAAAAAAAGTTGCTACTTCACATGGCCAACACTCCTCAGTGCTTCATTTCCTTTACTTATTTTTTTTTAATAAAATAATAATTGTATGATCACACCATCACTTTCTTTTCCTTCTATGCCATTCCATTTTCATTGCGGACCAGGGTAATATCCCGTTACACAGGGTTTGGTTTTTTTTCCCCCAGAACAGTTCAGTTTTAGCTGTAGTGCCACAGTGAGAGAATGTAAAATATAAACGGCACTCATGTTACTTGAAATGCCAAATACAATGTCATGTTTTATCGTCTCGTACATGAACAAAGCTTATTACACTTGTATATTGAATGTTAGACAGTACAATCAAAAGTATCACTAGTCTTTTTATAATTGTTTCTTAAAAGTGAATAAACCCAGCACTTTTTGGATTTCAAATGTTAAAAAAGTGAAATGTAGTCATTAAAAGTGCTATTTTTTAAAACGTTTGGTTATGAAAGATCTTTCTTTTTATCTCACTAAATCTAGTGACAAATCTGCCTTAGTTACCTTCGTGAAAGACTTTCCCATCACATGATGACCATGAACAAAGACCATATCGTAAAATGATCTAAATTAGAATGTATATACATGTATGTTTGTATTTAAATGAGAATAAACCTCAGAGACATTCTTATGTGTGGTTTGGTTTGATATTCCTGTGCATGTCACGGCTGTAGTAAGTCACTCCCTTAACTTCTTATTCAATTAGGAGTCTGTCCCAGTGCAAGGCATCAGTCAATCACAGAGCAAACACACTCATTCACCATCCATAGCTCTGATTTACAGTTCTGTTGCCTGCATGATGCTGTTGGTGGTACTCCTGGTAGTCAGGAGTAAGAATTGCTCAACTAATTACTCAACCACTACGCTCACTTAGGGAATCACTACATCAAACATGATGCCAAATGAATTATTGTCATAAATTTGATTATCTTAATTGGGCACTAGTTCATCTTGAAGTGTACAAATACATATTCACAAAGCAATTTAGGGTCTTCAGTTTACCTGGGCTCCTGGAGGAAACCAACACTAGTACGGTGAGCAACTCCACACAGAAAGGATGCAGACCAGACCAGCAGGGGATCGAATTCAGGACATTCTAGCTGTGATGTGATTGTGCTACCCACTTAACAAATTATATTATTCATACTATTATTTAACTCTTTATGCATCTTGACATATTTTGTTCAACAGTTCAAACACTGTTGTTTAGTCGAACCATACACGGTTAAATGTGTTGACAGTTTTCACAGACCATCTGCATAAATTCTTAACAAAACGGCTTTGACCTGCCGGGACCTGGTTTCCGAGCCATCTGAGAACACCTGTGGTGGATGGTCCCAGTAAATCAGCAGCAGAATTTTGAAGTTCGATACATGATGGCACAGAGTGACAACTCTTTCTGTTCTGATGCTGCTTGCTGTTCTTACGGTGCTCGTGATAAGGGCAACCCAGGACTGAATAAAAAGGGAATCCTAATACTTTTTTCCTTGGCTGCTCCCATTAGGGATATCCACAATGGACCGTGGCCTGCTTTATTGAATCACTTTCAAAAGCACTGGTGCTATATAGCAGCATTGATTTGCATAGTTTGTACTTACATCAGAAATGAAAGGGCATGCATTACTTACATAAATAAAAGACATACTGTCTTTGAATTATTTGTTAATAGAAAAAATGTATATACATGATTTATATGTATTGCGGATGCTTTTATCCAGAGCCACTTGCATTACAGATACAGATACGATGGCCTTAATCGTTTGGTAAACCCAGTATAGTGAATCGTATCGTGTGTAGAGCGTATCGTTACATCCCTACTGAATTATAAAGGAAATAAATAGTAAACCATGCTTATGACCGAGCTCATCATTCATTGTGGAAGGCCTCTGTAGTTAAAGAGGTTTTGGTGCCTTTGGCTTTCCACAATACTGATACTACAGTGACAAGACAAGGCGTGTAGGGACGGAGCTGGCTAACCGAACAGGTCTGTTGTGCTTTCATTATTTGATGAATTTATTTCTTTTTAAAATGTAAATCATACATCTTGCTAAATATAAACGAAATGCGGTTATTTCTAACAATTCGACTGTAATGGTGAATTAACAGTTGTATTGTGTAACCGGGGCGGTTGTGCTACATTACCGGTGAACAACGATTATAAGCCAGACAGAACAAGAACAGAGTTTCGGATTCATTTTCTTTATTATTTTTAATAAATGTCAGTATATTTATGATATTGAATTATCAGGCGTTTCTCTCGGCTCTTTCTGCAGTACAATTGTACAATGCAATTCTGCTGTTAGCATTTAGGCCGCAAACCATCCAAATTGTAATGAATTCCGCTTTACAGTCCAGTAAAAGGATGTAAATATAATAAATAAAACACACAATGTTCGATATTTTTAAATCACAAGGATGATTTATTATTCTTATGGCTGATAAACCGTGCAGTAATCGTGTCAGGTGTTTTAGGCTTGGGAGTGGAAATGTACCAAATGATTTCTTCCTTACTAGATGTACGTTAAGCTTCATAGTGCTGAAATATAAACTGTAATTTGCTTTGCTTTACTGTAAATCCTTTATAAATATCATATATTTGCTCTGATCACATCGTGTTCTACGTCACTGTATCCTGTAGTTCTCCATGTTGTACTGTTTTAAACGATTTTAATATTGTTAAGAATTTTAATCTAATTCATACATGCAGTAAACAGCATCTTAATGAATTTAAGAAGAAGAATGCCATGTATGTGATATCTAATATTTGATGGTTAAGACTACATATATTTAAATAACATGGAGGTTGGTTTTCCTTGACTTGAAGCATCAATACCTTCATCAACATTCAATTCTGGGGCCTGGTTTAGTACAGGCAGTCAAATGCTACACATGTACATCCTTAAACCTAAAAAAAAAAACAATTTCTTCAGCTTTAGTATGTTCTTTAAATGAAGTTAGTCATTGTGAATATATTAGTCATTTTTTAAACTAATGGTTAAATGGTTGACTAAAGTGGAGTCGTTGTTACTTAGCAACTGGAGGTCAGTTGAGTAATACAAGTATTGACAAAAGACTATTACAATGTTTTTAATAAATGACATTAGTGGCGGTCATCTTTCACCGTCTTTGATGGCTCGTACATTTTTGTCTGATTAAAGCTTGAGTCTGGGTGTAGTTTGTAAGATTTATGCCAATGTGTCATCATTGACCATGTGTTTGGCGGGGCATCATGCACTACCATATGTCCATGTTATTCTGGCAGACGGGCACTCATCAGGGATTCATCTCCACTTTGTGTCTCGAAAATCGACAGATTATAGCATGTCGTGTTACTACTGACTTGTTTCTGTGAAAATCAAAACGCATATCTGGAAATGCTGATTAAAAGTGAATTGTTTTCTTCTAGCCAGGCCATGTCTGTGAAGATGGAACTGGAGGTCAGTGGAGTGTCCAGGACCCCTGTGTCTGTTCTACCTGCTGCCGAGGTCAAAGCCACGTTAAAACCTGAGGTGGAGAAACCACGCTGCTCTAGCACGCCATGCTCGCCCATTAAAAGTACTGTCTCAGGATACCAGATCCTTCACATGAACTCTAACTACCTGGTGGGCTTCACGACCGGCGAGGAGCTTCTCAAACTGGCCCAGAAGTGGTCCGGTCCAGAGAAGAGTGGCACGGAGTCTCTGCCCAGCGCCATCCAGAAACCAACGGATTTAGGGCTGCATCGCAGCTCGCGTGTTTACAAAACCAAAAGCCGTTACTACCAACCCTACGACATCCCTGCTTTTAACGGGCGACGTAGGAGGCGAATGCCGAGTTCGGGCGACGTCTGTTTCAGGTCTCCTACACCCGGAGAGCCCAGTAAAGCCCTTCACGGGTCGCTGCCACTCTGCTTGCTTAAAGCTACGAGGGCACACTCTAAGTCTCTGGACTACCTCAACCTGGACAAGATAAGTCTGAGCGAGCCGGCCGATACTGACGTACTACAGCACCAGCTTCAGCATCTCACGCTGCGTGCCGAGCGCATGTTTACAAGGAACAAAACATGAACCCGATGAAAGGCATCTCGCACCGACAGCCAGGTTCTTTATTCACAGCTGGCTGCCTTTTTGGGCCTTGCGTCTCTCTCCAGCGAAATCATCGGCGGTTCCTGTAGTCGGGGCAGATCTAGGCCACAAACGTCGCTATCTTAAGAGCTTTTTGTTAAACCAGAAGGGGTTATGAGGCACCCTGAGGCCTGACTAACACAAACTTTAACCTGTGAACGGAATGATGGTAATTTAATAATGTGTGACAGGGTAAGTGTGAAGTCCAGAATTAGCAATAAATGATATGCTTAAGAGTTGCTACTACAGTGTGTGTGTGTGTGTGTGTGTGTACACACGTATGCCCGTGCTAAGGTCTTAATGTGAAATGCCTTCGCGGTAATTGTCTATTAGATTTTACTGTTAGACACGGATTCTTTTTGTAACCAGTTTATTATATCTTGCCTTGTTGTTCTCAGAACTTTAGGATTTAGCATTAGCATCTTCACACTCTTAGGTGTGTCAGTAATAGGGATGGGCATTTTGTCTATTGTTGCAGTTGCAAAACACTGTTCTTATACAGTATGTTCAAAATAAGAAAGGTCTTACAGAAATAAACGTATTAATAATTCTTAATAGTCAAAACATAAGTTTTAAACACTGATGTACAGTCCAAGGTCCTGTTCCCACACCTAGTTTGGAAGTTAGACCAACAAAGACTCTTGACAATTAATAAATTGGTGCATTTTGTTCATGTTATAAGGAAAGATTTCCCAAATGTTTGTCTTGTTTTCAACAAATTGACTTTTTAATGTAGCAAAACACTACATTTAATAATCTTACTATTTTGTACACTTCTGCTTCATCCACATTCTGAAATTATGCAGTTATCATCTTTTGCCCTGCTGAATCATTTAAGACTCGCCACAGTCGATCATCGGTCTCTCTCATCCCTGAGAGTGCACATTCCATATTTTTTGGGCAGTCCTAACCTAGTAGCAAGAACTGTTTGAAGTTCAAATCCCAGCTCTGCCATACAGCCACGGTTGGGCCCTTGAACAACGCCTTTAACCCTCACTGCTCCAGGGACGCTGTACAATGGCTGACCCTGCGTTCGGACCCCAAAGCTTCTAAAGCCGGTATATGTGAAGAAAGTATTGTGTTGTATTGTACACCTGTAAATGTACAGTATACCGTCATGGAAAAAATAAGAGACAACTTCAAAACAATGAGTTTGTCTAGTTTCACAATGCATGGATATTCTATATAACTGTCCTTCTCAAACATCAGGTCTAAACAATTTGGCCGATAAGTTGGCTCAAGGAATAACAGCAAGTGTTACAGTTTATTTCATAAATAAATAAATAGTATTTATGAATGGTTTCAATATTAACGTTCATGTGCCCATCCCTGTCACACGAGCTCACTTTCAGTTATAATAGAATCTTAAAGTAAAATATGACTGTTACACAATGTGCTGTAAGATGATTTAGACAGGAGAGGATTAGGAGCTAAGATTAGCACTTCATGAACACGCCATTAATCCTGCTTTTCTCTTTGTGCTACACACACTGCAGAACACTGCTCAGAATAATCCTTCATGTGTGGTTCATATATTAAACGGATACTATACATAGCCATTAAAGACATTTTCTCTTTGTTTTTTCTTACTAAGATAAACCAAATGAACTTTGGCTGTTCTGGGAAAAACTTGATTAATAATGTGATTTTGTGTTAAAACGTGACAATCATAGTGGCAGTTTTTACCCAATAAGAGTTATTAAAATTAATTCATTTCTTGTGTATGTTCTGGTGCTGGTCAGGCAGCATTCATATTGTGGATAATAGTCGTATATGTAATATTCATTGACTTTTACTGACATTATAACCTGTGTATCTGTTGGACCTGGATAAGGCCAGGCTCACAAGGACATTTTTTTGGCTCCTTTCTTCATTTTGATTTCACTTTGTCGTCGTCTTCTAGAACTCGAGTGTTGGATCGAATTTTGGTTTTAGATGAGCGATTTGATTCAATCAAAACGAGTCGAGAAGAGGAAATAATATCAGTGCATGTACTAAACAAACATCACTATAATAAAAGCACACCGATATACTTAACGCACACTATACTGAAACACTGGTCTACATGTAGAACACATCGACACGGCGTTATTAGTGTCGTCATGAGTGCTTTTCAGATGCTGCGATTATTTTCTGGCTTCTCAAAAATGTCACAACTGATGCATCATCTGCTTATCATCTTTTTTGACGTAGGATATGTTTAATAATGAGAATCATAGTGCTGCGTCAGGTATGGGTGTCACACAGGTCTCAAGTTTCTCAAGTCCGGGTTATTGGTCACGTTATAACCTGAGGGTGAATTTGCTGTCTGAAATGTCTCTAGGTTCTGTAGGTAAAGATGTGAGTATGTAATACCCTTTTCATTCTATCGCTGAATCATTATTTTAAACAAATGCTTACTGTGTTACTTATTGTATAGTGAGATACGATATTATTTGGTTTGAAATGAAGTCAACGGGAACGGCAATTTTTTATTATCATTACGCCATTTGATTATTTCCTGAAGTCTCATATTTGTGATATGCTTGGTGCTGTGGGGTGAAGAATCTACTCCAACAACAGCCAAACGATGCGCATGAGTGTTTTCTGGTAAAAGCTAAGAAAGAATGTTCTTGTGAACATAGCTTTATAGAGACAGATCAGTCTTTTCTTGCTTCTGTGGTTTGCTTGAATGTTGTGTACTGCGCATCTGAGTTTTAATTCCTCGACACACACTTGGTGGAATACACTGGAAAAACTGAACTTGATTCCATTATATAATTTATTAAACTCGTTGATCTGTCTTAATGTGGAATAACATATTGGACTCATTGGTATTTATTTTGTCTAATGTCATTGTATGCCTTCCTAATGCAACATTTATAGTGATCTGTGCTTTAACGCCATGACTGTTCCTTACTGGATTAATGTAACTGGGTGTCATGTACCAATATGTATTTAGTTCTTGAACTCCTGCACCGTTATCCATTTAATTTTGATTATTTATAGATGAGTTATGTATTGTTGGAATATAATGAGCACCTTCGACTGAAAGTATTGTAGTGACTCATGTTTTCTTCTGCCCTGGCTGACTTATCATTCTTTAAAAGGATTTGACTCGGTTTACAACTGGTTTCATGTTTCTTCTATTTGAATCCAATTGAATTTAACCTGTAATTTAGTAAATAATGGTGGAGGTGGGGGTGCAAAACAACTGCACAAAGTGGAGTGATGATTTCCTCTCTCAGGTCTGTCTGTTTTGGTCGACAGCTGACAGTTTGGTAGGTGTTATCCTGCTTCAAATAATAAATGTTTAAATTATTAGCTTTTTAAGAACTACTTAGTATTGTAAGGTACCATTTGAGTACACAGTTATAGCTTTGGTTGTGTACATGATGGATTGTGTTTCAAATGTTGCTTTTTGAGTAGCTTCTAAGTAGGATCTACATAGTTAACTAATATTATTAATAATTAGAACAATTTTTCTTGACGATTAATAAGATTTAAGAACGTAAGAACTTAAGGCAGAACTATATTTGGCTCATTACATACATTTCCTATATATATATATATATAATTAAATGGCTCTTACACTCCATTCTGCCTTGTTTTATGCTTTTTTTTAGAACTCCTTTAACTTAATATTAGTGGGATTTCTATGTATCACCATTGTATTTGAGATTTTAATGGTTCTGCCAGTGTGATGGTGAATTTGCATGCACCAAGGTGTGTGCCTGTGACTTAAGAATATGTCCTGTAAACAGTATTTATTATTTCTTGATCAGGACCAAACACCCAATATGCTCTCAAACCAGCCCTGTACCACTCAGCCATGTTCAAGACATCCGAAAGAGTCGTGTGGTATCAGTTACCTTAGATGTTTGACTGTTGCATGATGGATCGTCCTTCAGTGCATCCTGGTACCCTTTGTTCAGCAGGTAAATGATGCTCAGCATCTAAATGATCTAGGAGAAATTGAGATTCATCACACCAGGGGATCCTCTGTTTTAAATTTCCTTGAATGGTATGAATGTCTAAAATGAATGTCCAAGACATGAATGTGTAGATGTAATAAATTCCATCTTACACTTGTGTAAACAATTTTAATTTAAACCATCAGAGTTTAGACTTGCATTTTCATCTTAAAATCCTTATCTGAATATATCCTGGTGCTTAGAAACCATGAAACGATGAGTGTAAACAGAGTCTGAGCTTGCATGGGTTTGTACTGGCTGGAATACTGTTATGTTGGGCTTTTTTTGAATGTTCCATATTTCTGCATAAATACAATAGCAGCGTGCGCACTACACCGTGTGCCTACGTAGGGCACTTCATCCGCTAGAGTGACGCGATAACCAAGGGCACTCCGTAGTGTGGAAATCTGTGGTTGTGATCGCGGCTTTTTCCCCAAGTCAACTCGGTATAAAAAGACACCGATCTGAAAACTAACACGAATTATTAATTATCACTAATTATTTCTTAACGCTAATTCCTGCTTCTTGAATTATAAAAACAATAATAGAATGATAGTACGTCTGTGTA
>JAYDZG010000018.1:4676023-4688643 GCA_034509265.1 Microcambeva bendego | reverse complement strand
CCAGTGGTAAACAAGAAAAGGTTTGTGGTTTACACATTTGTCACAACTCATTCTTTCTTAAACAGAGCTTCTCACTGATGACATCTCAAGTGCTATCCACTGTGCCAAGACCATTAAAAGTGCACAGGGCCTCACTGCATGGTAAGGCATATTTTTGTGTATTTGGGTGACTGCATTTTACTTGGGGAGAGCAAGTCTTTCTGAAAATAGAATATGGTGGGGGCACAATATATATAAGAGAGACAGATTAAAACAAAGTAAAAGTCAGAGCTCTGGTTTCAAAATGACCTATAGTGTGTTTGTGAGTGGTGTTTCACTTTTCCTTTCCTTTAGAGTATATTAATAAGTAAAGGCACTGTTATATATTTTTATTTGTTCATTAAACTTGTAATTCCTTTTTCTTAGGGTTGCCTGGCGTAAATTCTGCCAGGGACAGGATTTGAGCTCTTACGTTGCTGGCTGTGGAGTTTAAAATCAAGATCTGATTCTATCATCTGCTTTTAAGTTTAACTAAATGAAAACCAGCTGTCTAATTATGCTGAGCTGATTTCTTTACATGCATCATACACCTTTCATAATAAATCTGGATTAACATTAAAAACTTTCAAAATAAAGCTCTAAATACATTAAAGTTTATTTTTGTATTTATTTCATTAACTTTTCTGTTAGATCCAGAATTGTTTGCACCTTGATTAAAAATAAAAGGCACCGAAAATATATATAAAAAACAAAAGTGACTTCTCAAAAATCTTAACTGTGACTTGTTCATTTTATCCACATCAACATTAATGTTCCCTTTACTGCATAATGTTTTCCATGTTAAACACAAATTACAATATATGCACATTTATTTATTAAGTTTTATTCCACATGGTCTGCAATTGGTAGCAAAAGTGTATAAAATGGAATTTTTATCTCTATCAAAACTATACTGAATTCAGGTGTTTCTCAAGATATAAAATATGTTTTTTAAAATAAGTGATTAACAGTTTTATCAATACGGTCGTAACTATAAATCCATAGTTAAAATGCTTTATCCTTTAGGATTGCATTGGATCCAGAAATACTGGGTGCAGTGATTGAACAGCTATCCCAACAAACAACTGACAACAAATTAATGTGTTATATTGTTCTGTATACATATAGATTCCTCTGGCTCTAGATGAACATTTTTTACAAAATATCATAGATTACTTAATACATGCCTTGAAAGGCAATACTAATGCAAATCTGAAATAAAATTGGTTGTACAGCAACCAAAGGTTGTACATGATGACTGTACTGTGTCTAAATAAAGATCTAAATCTTTATTGATATTGTTCATAAAGGACCAATTTATGATGTCATTTATCCTGAAGAGGTTTGAAGACCAGAAGTGGAACTTCGGTTGCAGATGGCTCACATTTTGGTTTCTTCTGGTGGGTGATTGATGTAATCTTGAAGAGCCTGATGAAAAGGCAACCACTTTCCTATAGAGGTTTTTATTGCTCCAATCCACCTGTTAATGAAAAAAGAAACGATGTAGATTTAGGAGTGTGTCCTGCTCAAACATAAAGATTCTTTAACTTGTCAGAGAATCGCCTATTTTTTTGCACACTACATGTCTGGCACCAGTCAGCTCGTGCTCAACTGCTAAAGTAGGTTTCGCATGTAGAACCGCGAGCTCTATCGGGCACACAATGGGCTATAATTAACCTGTAAGGATGGCAGGGTGGCTTGTGATCCAGCTTATTGCTGATGTTTAACATTGGACCTTTTAATCATAATGCTTTGGGACGTAGTTGTGTTCCCTGACCAGGTGGAAAATGTATATTTCTTGAGTATGTTTCAATCAACCGGAATTATCACAATTATACAAGTAATGTCTTTTGTCTTGGTGTGTAGTTTGGTACCTTTTGTTTTCATTGACCTTTTCAGCACACAGGTGGAAAACTCTGAACTCATCTGATGGAGGTTTCAGTTCGATAATGCACCTCTTAAATCCTGAAAGCTGTTCTCTTACTGTATAGCCATGCAGATAGATCCCACCTGCGTATTACAGAAAGCATAGGATGAAGAAAGTAATATGCAAGCATATGATCTCACTACCCAAAATATTAAATGGGTGGGTTTTCTTTTGAACCCTAACAGGAGACGAGAGCAAATCTTATCAAATTTCAAGCCTTAATTAAGGCAAAGAAAAGTCACCAAAAGAGGGCATACAGTATAAACAATTACATTATTTTAAGGTTACTCAATTTTTCTGTAGTTAAGGTTACTAACACTAACCCCAGCTCTAAAAGTAACACACTGCAACACACCCTAAAGTTTAGGTATTTTTTATTAGTCTTATGAACATAAGCCAATACGTTTTACATATTTACCAAGTGCATAGGTAGACCTGATACTGTTGTAGAAGTAGAGACATCCATCCTTTAAGATACAGTAGCGCTGTACCCATAAGTCCTTGTTTCTGTCCAGCAGGTTCAGCAGGCCGAGGCACTCGGGGTTCTTCACAGCCAGCGGAGGCAGGTTCGAGTTGTGGCGTGTTACGTCCACCCACACATGATGCTGTAAAATGAGTCATCGGTGTGAGTGGCCTCTTGGTTACCATGCCAACAGAAGTTGGACCATTATCTATTGTAAGTCATGCTACAAATCTGTTCCTGTGTTCTATTAGGATGCATGATACAGTAATGCCATTTTCTTCATATTCGTTTAACCATACTCCCTATGTTAACAATCTGTAACACCATATGGTCACTAGTATGTGGACACTAGCTTATTGGATATCACTTTCCAAAACACAGGCTATAATTGAATAATTAAGCATATATTTTACAGCAGTTAACAATAAATGCGTTAAACATAAATAAACACCCAAACTCAATATTTATCATCCACATTATTTTTTTCAATTTTGATAATAATGTTATTACCTGATTTATGGGCTGTACTGCACACTCCATAGCTTCCAACCACCTGAAAAAGGGAAAACAACTATATTAGAAAATAAAACTTCCAACACTTGAATTTTAAGTTGATGATACTGGCATTCTTATGGCAATGGCAATGAAAGGTTACATTGTGGTCCAGTGCATCTTTTTTGCTTTAATTATATTTCTTATGTGTGTAGAACTCAACTGAATTAGAATTGAGTTGACATAGTTTGGATTTACTCTGAAGTCCCACCCCTGAAGTCCTCGATTATGTCTATTTATCTCAGCTATCAAAGTTATGTCACAGATCAGAGAAAGAAATAACAAATCCAATAAAGAGTAGAATAGAATAGAATGCATTTATTGTCATTGCACAAGTCATTGCACAAGTCATTGCGCAAGTGTATATTGGAATTTTTTGAGCATCTTCTTGAATATGCATGTACTTATGTACACATGCACACACACATTTAGTCCGAAGCTCACTGTTCAAAAACGTTGTCAGTGTAATAAAAGCAATAACGGGTAACTTTTTAATTCTCCTGAACTATTTAAAGTTATTTTTAACAGGTAATTTTACCTTCTCATTTCTTTGTTTGAAGTGGCACAGAAGTAGTAAACACGATTCCCACCCACAGGAGAACATTTAAAGACAAACGGCTTTCCCAGACTGGTGTCAGCACCCACTATTGCACTCTCCAGCCTCACGGCAGCCAAAGCAGGTCTCTTTCCTTCATCCTGTAATGAACACACACAATCTAGCTCAATCACGAAGTAAATACACACAGTACACATTCATTCCTGCGTCTTATCAACATGATTTCACCAAGCATATGTTAAATAAAAAAAGTTTTCCCCCTAAAATACACTGATCAGGCATAAACTCTTTTGATGTAATTTGAGCCACAGTAGCTTGTCTGTCACATGAGCCAGGCTTCACTCCACATGTGCATCAGTGAGCTTTGGTCCTGTTGCTGGTTTACCGCCATTCCTTCCTTGGATCACTTTTAACAGATACTGACCCCTGCAGACTGGGAAACACCCCACAGGAGTGACAGTTTTGGAGATGCTCTGAGCCAGTCAGCTTGCCATCACAAAATTGCCCTTGAGTATATAAGAATCCCTTGCTGCCTAATAAATGTCACCCAATTCCATTAGATTCCCTTTTTGTTCTAGTTTTAACTGTTTAAAAAAATCAAACAAGCAGAACTCACTCGTCTGTTTTTGTAGTAGTACAGGCAGCAGTCGTGTTTCAGTACGAACCATCTCTTTCTCCAGCCCTTTAGCAGACTGGACTGGGTCCGTTTGTGCAGGTAGCCTCGACATGCAGGCCTCGGGGTATTCGGATTACGGCTGATATCCGAACCAATAGTCAGAGTCAGAAGATCAGGACCTGATAAAGTTAAGCATTATTATTGTCACTCATATATATAAATAATTACTAATTGCAGTCTGCTCTAAGTTAAAACCAACATCATCTCTAGACATGCCAGATGGTTTATCCTACAAGTAAAGCACTGCTTGTGGACCTGACTGCACTTCAAGGAGCTTTAATGCATCCTGTCCACGTGCTGTTAATCCTACAAAGCACAGGTGCTGTCTGTGAGCCTGCCTTACCTTGTCGTGCGAGGTCAACTGCCTCAGAGTGTGGCACGCTTGTGACGTCAGTTCCATTTACTGCCAGCACGTAGTCTCCTATGTTTAAGCCTGCTTCCTCTGCAGCACCATCTAAAATCATCCAGAAAAAAATCTGTGATATTTCTCAGAGGAACATTGTGACATTCATTACTCGAGACACAGAAGAGGTTTATGGGTAAGCACAGCTCACAAAGGCGTACGCTGGAGATATTGTACATATTTCAAAAGCTTTGAATGTATGGATGCAAAATCAGAACTGACGCTAAAGCCAGGTGAAGCAGTTTTATTGCTCAGCCAATTTTACCTAAGAGCACCTGACCATTACCTTTTTGAGATTTGCAGTCACAAAAATAAATTAGCTTCTGTATTTTGTGTGTGGAAGTACAAACAAAGACATCTAACACAGACAAAAGGAGAAGATCTTGTTCACTTACTTGTGTCAACCTCTGTCACGATGATTGGCTTGGAGAACTGTATTCTGAAACCCCATGGATACTCCCCGAATCCTTTGCTGATTTTCACAGTCCTTTCTCGAACTGAAAAAAAACCAGAACTGACCATTTTTATAAATTCCTCATAATTAATTCGAACTGCGTTTACATTTCAAAGTCAGATTTTTAATCACGGTAGACAATACAACTAAATTAATGAATTAAATGATCAATGCTCACCTGCAACAGGTCGAGTAAGACTTGGAGTGGCTTTGTTTGAGTTGACATCATCTCCCCGATAAATCCAAGATGCCGAGTAGAACGTTTCAGTATAAAAACCTCTGTCCTCAATGTCTCTGAGTGTCATGTCACCTGAGTGGTTGTCTTCAGAATTCATGGTGTCTAAACAAAACAAATAGGTTTGAGAATTTTTTTATACAATGAGTTTGAGCTAAACTTAATCTTATTTGGCTATGTAACTCCAACATTTAAAGCAAACCTTTTGTTTCTTTAACGATTAAATGATAGCTTTTTCTATACTGAATTAAAGGGGAGGCAACACCTGCAGTAAAAAGGGTATGACATTAAATATTGCATGGCATGCCATGTATAAGTTGGCTTGCTATAGATAAATTGTAAAAAAGTCATTTTAGAGTGCTACTTTTAGAAGTTTAGATATAGCATGTTTTAGTGATAACTCCAGTGAAGCTAGTAAACAATAAAGACTGTAACATTAAATACAGTTTATGTTTAAGGTAGTAAGAGAAAAGCCTAACATTTTGCCTCTTACAATGCAGCATTCATAATAATAAGACTTTCTCTCATTTAAATGTTAAACATTTTTAGTATCAGTTTGTAAAAAGCCTATATTACATTCGTTCTTGCGTGTTTGCGACATAATCCTTTCAAATCTCAGTTGTCCACTATATTTTAAATATAAAAAGCATATAACCTGATTCATCTGTGAAGTTACTAGTCATGGAACTTTCTTCTGCAGAGCCAAACACTCTGCTCTCCCTGAAAAGCTTGCGTTTCTTTGCCCAGTGGTCTGAATGTTCTTCAGTAGCATTAGTGATGTGTCCTGGGGGCCTTAGGTGTTCCTTGAACTCAGCTGAAGCTATGAATGACATAAAATAATTTAACAAAGTGGTTTGCAGAAGGAAAAACAGCAAGCTATGGTATGAACAAGTATTATTGAGCTAATTCTGACCTAGCAAAAAACACAATGTATGATCTGTTCTTTACATCATTTCTTTCCCTCCTTCGGATGCTCCTGTTAGGGGCCACCATAGTGGATTGTGATGTGCATTATTGATTTGGCATAGTTTTTACACCGGATGCCCTTCCTGACACATCCCTCCTATTTACCCGGGCTTGAGACTTGAACTGCAATGCATTGGTTTATGCATCCTAGTGACTAGGTAATACATGACAATTCAGTGTCTCCAATTAATCTGAGCGGAGCTTCATGGGGAGAACATGCACACTCCACACAGAATGGAACCCAGGACCTTCTTGCTGTAAGGCGAAAGTGCTACCCACTGCAACACTGTGCTGCCCTTAAACAAATAAAACATATATAACAAAAAAAACTGATCAAATTAACTAGATGTAAAACAACAAGTGTTAAATAAACTCACATATTAAAATTGTTTGTCCATCAGCTGAACCGGTTTGGTTTACCGCCAGTGTCTGACGGCTGCCCTCAGTCTTTATTTGATTACTGATCATACTTGACGGTAAGATGGTACTTTTAGGCGGTGTCTGAGCATCCTGCGTAGAGGAGTCATTACTGACATCTTGCTTTTGGATCCCAAGCTGTTTAGTTGGAGAGAAAACCACTGCACTGGAACTCTGAGTGTCTTCCCCTGACTGATTCTTCTGTGCCTTGTTCTTACTTGAAGAATTACTCTGCAAGACTCTCTGCTCATATTCTTCCCTAATTATGGTCACTACAGAGCATCGTCGATTATTTTGTGTACCAACACCAGCTTGCCCTTTAGATGTTTGGATATCGTTTTGGCAGACTCTGTCACTTTGGTTCTCAAAAGAACTGAAAGGTGAGGTTGGGGTGACACAAATGAGCAAATTATTTTTAGTATGAACCTCCTCACTGTAATCCATTTCTTCATCAAAGCCACTTTCGGTCACCTCACTGCTTTCAACTGGACCTGCGGTGGAGTTACAGTCTACTATGTCTTCATGTAGTAACTGAAAATCTAGAGGCTTTGCTTGATCATTTCCGGCTTTGAAAACCTTTTCAGAAGTCTCATCAGATCCTAAGGGATTGCATTCCTTGATGGAGATGGCGCCAACGATGGAACTTGAAACTGGTGGTACATTACTGATTCTGGAGTATTTGCAGCTTCCATCTTTTAAATGACAATGAATGTCATCCTCCAGGTAAGATCTAACTGCTATTGCATCCTGTAAGGCTACTGGTTGCTTGAAAAATGAGGGATGTGTACCAGATCTCAATGCGTCTTTACATAGACACTGGTCTGACTGAAATGCCACGTCTGGGAAAGTCCTCCGCCTTTTAACAAGAAGTTCCCTGCAGTTTGTAATTTTAGAATTGCTTTTCCCTTGCATGTCTCCTTGGTGATTTTCACTTGATTTGTAAAACACCTTTTTACTGTTGAAGGCATATTCATGAGAGTCAGGTTCGAGTGGTGTGTTGCAGAAAGCAATTCTAGAAGTTCTTTTTAAGTTATCCAGTGTGAGCTGTTCTGTAGATCCAAACATCCATGAAGGACCATCCAGTCCTGGTCCATATTGAGAACCGTGCTGCTGTTTAAATACATAATGGTTACCTATATGCCAGGATTCTATGTTCTCTGTCAGGTCCTGCCCAGGTTCCTGATCAGCAAACTCAGTTGGAACAGGGATGTCCCATAAGATCTCATTGCTAAGACTGTTAGACATTTCCTCAAAAGGTGATGAGCAGGCAGATGATCCGTCCACCTGTGTAAAGTCAGTGTCCTTGTGTTCATCACTGCAGTGTTTGCTGAGATCTTTGCAGCAGCTTTTGCAGCACTCTCTGTCGTCTTGGCTGCTTAAGGAACTTAAATTGCTTTCTGAGTCTTTACGTTCTGTATTGCTGACTTCAAACCTCTGTCTCTCACAGTGATCTTGATGTTGCTTATATTCGTGTCTGTACTGACTGAAGGAGTAACGGTGGGAACTCTCACTGCAAGCATCCGTTTCCTTTCCCTGTGTATTTCGAAGAACGAATGTAGTTTTGACATCTGTATCTCCCGACAGTTCCACCTCACTGATCTCTAATGTGATACTTGAGTTTGATGTACTGACTGAAACTTCAAGCTTAGCGGTTTCTCCTGTTTTCTGAATTACAATTTTGGGGACAGACCTTCCAAAATCGTGAATCGTCACCGATTGTGTGATTTCTGACTCCCCGCCCAGATCACCCTGCACCATAGCCCAGGGTTCATTCTTTTTACTGTTGCACAAATCAGTGTGACATCTGCGGATACATTTTCTGTTCTTGCCGGTAGGTTCCATCCCATTTTCCTCCTCATCTAACAAAACGTTTTCTTTGCAGAAGGAGTCTGTCTCTCCCTTCTCAGCAGCATTGTTCTCCTGAACCACGTTGTCCAGTGGACTCTTGATTTGAAGGCTGTATTGAGAGTTGCTCTCTGCAAACACACGAAATATTAAATGAGTGTTGAACTCAACACCTGAGGCCATCACGTATACTCCAACAAAACAGCAGCGATAGTAATAACATGCAGTATTTATTCCTTACTTTCTGACTTAAGCTGTACATCCTGCAACTAGCGCATGCATGTCTTAAGATTACCATATTCATCCAGCTAAGTGCATTTATTCAAAGTGTTCAGTAAACTGAACCTAATCCTCCACCTGCTCGTGTCCATGTGTTGGCGTCAAGACAAATACATGGATAAAGTGTGTTCAAATCCTATTAAGATTAACGGAGTCAATCACAACCTGCTCCAGAAGCCAATATAGATCTGTACTCACGTTTACTACTGCAGGAACTCTTCCTCCTGCGACTGTTCCTCCTTCTCCTCTTACTCATCCTGTTGTGTTATATGAACAAATAATCATGATGGCTTTTTCACTTATCATACTTATTTTCAAATAATAACCTCTTTTAATGACCTTTAAGGTTTTGGGGTCACACACACACTGACCTTGATAGATTACTTTATTGACAGATCATTATTGACAAATTTAGAAGCAACACCAAAGCCATACATTATTTAGCTTGGACCTGATCTGCTGTTAAGATCTTAGATTTTATTACGATAAATAATCATACCATGGTAATCTACACAACATAAACACGATGAATACTAGCACTATTGGATATTTATTTAGTATAATTCTCCTCTTACTGAAATTTAGTTATTATTGTTTGAAATATGTGCGTCAGTAATGCACCAGTAAAAATCAGATAGTATAAGATAAGATTCTGTGTGATGGAGCAGCAAAAAATTTGAGTAGTTTAAGTCAGACCCATGACTCAAACTGCACAGAAACCAAAGCCACAAGGTTTAGTGTGTTTATGCTACTAAATTAATTATTAAAAATGATCTTAGTTGTCATATGTATATTTTAACACAGCAGTTTTTGGCTATTTAAAAAGTCTTGCAAATAAATAAGAGTAATAATTTTCTTTAAATTCCCTTATAATTGTGAGCATTTCTGCCATATTACATGACAAATTCCCTTCTATAATGCTTTATGTATTTCCTGCCAACCTAACCGTTCCCTTTAAAAGTCATCATCAGCAGTATCTAATCTTGCAGCAGTGATCATCAATCAAAGCCATTCAGACAAATAAGGAAAAAAGATGTTGTTTTACCTTAAGGATGTATCAGCCCAGTTAATCGTTGAGGAAGTTTGCAGCAGTAAAATTTCATCTGAAAAGCAGTGCTGCATTTATTCGAAACACTGTTCTACTCCTGGTTCTGTTTGTGCTATAAAGCTTCGAAGCAGCTTAATGGACACTAATCCCAATTGTGATGTCGGTCGTCGATTTAGTGCTTACAGCAGTAGTACTACATGTATTCTACAATACAGTGAATTAGATATACAACAAAGGCACAAAGGAACTAATAATTAGAGGTTTGTGAACAAACATTTATTTACAATAACCCTGGTCATTTATAAGGGTGTTTATTCTGATCAAGGATACTTCTGTGTCAAGAACACACTGTGTGTGTCATTTACTCATTAGCTACAGAACAGATATTAGGGGTTTGATAAACATGTTAGGGGCACAAAGACAAAGTAATAGTACCAGTATTTTCAGTAATAAGGGCCTGATTAACTCAACAACCAAGCATTCCCTTAAGTGGTGTTACATTTTCCCACTAGATGGCATACACATTTCAAGGATTCTGACCTGACTTTTCAGATGTCACAGTTCTTGGGCTGTATGTCACATTTATTTGTATTATGGTTGTTATAATGATTTGTAATGATTCCTCTGACAGTTTTCTCAAGCTTCCTTTTTGTAGTTACATTTAGGACAATAGTAATTTCAATCCAATGCTTCATTTTCAGAACCTTATCAGGCCCTGATGGAATTTTGTGAACCACTTGGACTGTGTATTGAGCAGAAGCTTTGTTCGGTTGTTTCTGGCATGCTTAACTGCACACATTAAATGTAGACGAGAAATAAAGTAGTTTTGTAGCCACTTGCGGCTTGTTCGAGGAAGATAGCAAGCAATTGGTGACCCTGGTCACAGGACCTGCTTCAGCCTTTCTTTCTTACATTTATCAAAAGAATGTAGAACGGAGGTATGTTTAATTAGCTAATTAGCATTTAAACTATCTCGGCCCTTTTTTTCTGCTATTGAATACTGCTTATTACATAACCACAGATTCTCCTAGGCACTGTGTCAGCTGTCAAATCATTAATGGAGCTATTTCTCATCTCACTCTCTCTCTCTCATTTCCAAGACAAGGACTTATTAAATGTTTTTAACATGTTTTTGGTCCAAGGGAAAAATGTAAGCCAACCATGTAAGTATATTGTGCAGCCATGTCATTAACGGGCCTTTTACCTGTAGGATTATTGTTAAAGCCCTGCCTATGACTCACATGCTGCAAGGCCACATGAGACCTTCTTAGACGGCTGTCTATTCCACAGCTCATTTTATTTTCGTACTAGACGGGAACATTTCACAAATTCTTCTCTCATACCTTTCTCTTTACAAAAAAGGCAACTCATGATGGATCACAGTTGCTTGTGAAAGAAAGCTTCAATCCATTTGCTAAATTCAAGTGTCAGTGTTTAATTAAAAAGAAGAACATTTTGAAACTAAAACATTCTAGTTTTCTCATTGCAACTCATCACTACATCTGCAGTTCTTCTTCAAAGCTTTCTGATCAGGTTTGGTGGAGATTTACACATTATGCCACTTAGAGTGAACTTAGATCAGTTATTATGGCACATGGTTTTACAGTTCTGAAGATACTATTGTTCTTGATGCAACTGTATTTTGGATTGTATTACTTTGTACTACACTGTGTGAATTGCCACCATAAAGTTTGAAAGCTTTAGACTTTCAAAAAGGTTGCGAGTTTTGGGGCACTTGAGCAAGGCCTTAACACTCTCAGGATGAAGTGATGATGTGCAAGGAATGACCCCAGCTTTCAAACAAGCTGTAATGTGTGGAAAAATAACTTGTGTATATGCATATATGACAAATAAAACATTATATTTGGATAAATGCAGCAACCATGAGACATTGGTAAAAAGTAGTTGCTGTTTTCCAAATGGTTTGCAGAGCATAAATATTAGGCTTCATAAGCAAACATGACAATAATATTCAATGAAAGCCCTGTAAAAGCTGTTTACACCCAAACCCCTTATATATAAGAATTTGTTTTGTCACTTGAAAGGCTTATGGGCCAAGGAAGCAGCTAAACAAATACACTGAAGTTAGATACTAATGAAGAAACACTCGCACATCAGTGTGAATCAGAACTCTGAGAACTTTGCTACTATTCTATTCTATACTATAACAGGTATCTTTACAGCATACATGTTTTCTTTTAATTATTAAAATGTTTCAGTGTATAGATTAGTGTGACCAGCGAGGAGCTGCAATGTTAAACAATACTCAAATACACGGCAGATCAAATCTACTACATTTTCCATACTTCTTTCTCTGTTGAGTTTACAGTGTTCAGCGTTATTTCTCCCGGACAGGTGGCTCAGCACATTTGTAGTCCCGAGAGCCAAGATCTTAAATGCTGCCAATATTCAGTGGCAACGAGCCAATTGTAGATACTGCTGATAAAGGCATGTGTAAAATGGATTCCATCCCAACCAAAAAAATAAGATTCGTGCAATGTTTTTGCACAAATGAGTCACAGTCTAATTATAATCGGGCAGAGCACAGAGAGCATGAGGTGAGCTGATTGTGTCATGTTTGTTAGGAAGAACTGGTGATGTTTACAGGGCTGCAGCGTAAGAAGATGTTGGCCAGGAGACACAGACACACCACATATTATCGAGATCAAAGAGGTAAGAACATACTGCCTCTGGTAACGCACTTTGTGTGTGTGTGTGTGTGTGTGTGTGTGTGTGTGTGTGTGTGTGTGTGTGAGTGTGTGTGTGTGTGTGTGTGTGTGT
>JAYDZG010000018.1:4651040-4666840 GCA_034509265.1 Microcambeva bendego | reverse complement strand
CCTGAAGGAAAGTAAGGATTTGGCCTCATTCTGGTAGGCTACTGTCATCAGAACATTGGTTTGCATAATCAGACTTCGTCATGGAGGTCCTTGAGCAGTTAGACAACAATGAATTAAGCACACCCTATTAATAATAATTAAAAAATAATAATGATAATAATAATCTATTCAGAAGTAAAAAACAATGGCACATATTCAAGCAAGGCAAATATCCAAAATTCAAATGATTTTTTGAGTTACTGAGTGTTGACCGAAAACCAACTCAATTCAAACCAAAAACTCAATTCTTCAACAGATATGTTTATAAAGTCCTTGTGTATTTTTTTATTATTATTATCTGAAATAATGTACTGAGACAATTACGCAAAAATGGAGGCGTTCATAAAGGGGGCATTTATTTATTCCCAACACCATATGTTTCACATACATCCATCCAGTCATTCTATAAGATAATGATGTTAGACACTAATGTCAGTCTGAGTAATAGAAGATTGTGGATGTAAAATGTAAACCTGTGATGAAAGATAATCCAGCAGCAGATGTGTACCGCTTCCTTTCTTTCCTCTCGTCACTAGCGAGCAAACATATTGAGTCACGCTTGTGTCTCCAATACACAGCTGCATACTGCTCAGCTCCGCCTCCCTGTCACCATGGTTACCGGCTCTGGGATGCATCATCATCACTCTTGCATGCACTCTTGATAAAAAGTGAGTGAGAGAGAGAGAGAGAGATGAGGAGAACGTAACTTCCATTTAATCAAACATTATTCAGAGTCAACGGAGCATCAGGGTGGATAGAAAGACTCATGCTGTTTTAATGCTTCTAGTCACAACATGCCATTTTAAAAGCTTGTATAGTGCATGATATGTATTGAGAGACCAGGTCTAATGTCTGGATTTGTGTGTTTCTACAAAAAACAGTTGCTAACAGGTGTCTAACTTTGCAGCAACAGCTTGTTTGAAGCCAAGAAACAACAAGAAAAGCTTGATTGAGAAACTCCACTGACCTGCACAGAGCCTTGACCTTGACCTTGGCTCCACTATACAGCTCTGGAATTACATGAAACATCAGATAAGCTGGTTTGACCAACATCAGTGCCCATACATACAATCCATTGGTAAAATGAGCCTACATCTTCCTCTCAGAAGAGTGACTGTTGATGTAGTTGAAAAGATCATATAGAGGCCAATCTATTACCAACTGATTTTGAAATGGGTTGCCCAGCTAGGTCATGGGGTCCAAAAACATTTGCTCATATCATGTAAATTATATTAAATAAATATATTTCACCAAGATCCAAGATCCACAGTGCTCCGACATAGATGCTATGTCGGAGCACTGTCAGAGCGCAGGGTCATCCATCATTTGGCCCCGTTGGAGCAGACAGGGTTAAGGGTCTTGCTCAAGGACCCAACAGTGGCTGCTTAGTAGAGCCTGCATTGTATCTCTGGTTGGTAGCCCAAAGCTCCACCCACAAGTCTACCACCGTTCCTTTTATTGTCCTTTTAATTATCTTCTAATACAACATGATTTCTGCTGTTAGGTGTAGGTGGATGACTCAGAATTTCCCATCAACTGCATTGATCCAGCCTGCCATATACCAACAACTGGTGGTGGCATAATGGTGTGTGCAATGATTTATTGAAATTCATTGGACCACAGATTAAATGATGCTGCTGCTTGAAGTGTGAATCTTACACACACAGCAATTACCTGATAAAATTATGTCAACATTGACAACTAAATAATTACCTTAAACACCCTATGGAGTTCATGACAAAAATCCCTACCCTAGCAATGACCAAAAGCCACTCCCATCCAATCGCTTCCTTCCTCCCAATATAAATTTCAGTGGGATAAAGAATAAAAAGAAACTGCTCTAAAGATAAATATACTCTTTGCAACAAGTGAAAAGCACTACTCTATTTAAATCCTCCCTGTTTTGGCTTACTGAATTTCTTGAAGTACATGCCGCTCGCAAGAAGAGGGAAAAAATAGTGTTTGCTGCATATGTTGCTGTGGCAATAAAAGAGTGATGCAGGACCCACTGGCATTGACAGCCTCCCATTGTGCACACAGCAGTTGCTGTTGTTCCGAACCTTCCTTCTGACGTGAGCAAGGAACCAGAACAGTAGATATCATCATCACACACTAATGCAGACGTATATGCCCGTCTGTTGACGGCTATATTTTTAGCACCCGGATGGTTTTAAGTTAATGAGATTCTCCTTAAGGCTATCAAGCCTTCTCGGGAAAAAGTTAAATGTGTTCATGCTCCTCCATATGTTCTACTGTGCCGAGTCAACAATAAAATGTAACGGCCTCTATAAGTATACATTCTAAAAAATAAAGTATAAAAGCTAGCAAGAACAAACTAATAAAATAATTTTAGTCTTGGAATTACAATTAGGGTATTTAAAGTTTTGGGCTATTTTTAATAATATATAGTGTATATGCACAATAAAGTAATGTATACCACATTTTGGTATGCATTGTCCAACAGTCACTGCCCATTTTATGAGCTACATCTCTCTCCAATCTTTGTGAATATACCATTACTGACAGTAGCCCCAACAGTAGCTCGTTGCTTTATACACTTCCATGTAAATTGTAAAGAGTCAGCACCAAACCATTACTAACACTGTAATGACATTAACATGGAAAAGACATAGTAGAGTGTGTTATACTTGTTTATCAGGTGTAGAAGTATTTTGGGGGGATGAGTGGAGATTATACAATATAAAACCAACAAAGTCGTGTGATCATAGTGCACTAATAATAAGACTAGATGCTTATTAACGCACATTGTGCTAATAATGAGACTATCTGCTCTGAATCAACACCCAAGCAGTATTTAGAATAGTCCATCGTATTAATAAAATCTAGGCAGTGCATGTCATAAAAATTGCCCAGTTCGGCCTTTTTATTTACAGCTAAGCAGTGTTGTTCCTTCAAGTCTTTACTCAACAATAAAAGGGGACTTACAGTTGAGAGAGGCTTCCTGCTTAGTAAGGTGACATCTTATGAGACCAGGATTATAAATCACCAGGCTTTAAACAGGCCCCATTTTCCAGCTGGTGTTTATCTACACAAAATGCAAGGCTGCATTCGTAATGTTTTGCGTCAATAAGAAATGTTTGTGGCCTGAATCATCAAACCCATTAAACAGATGGGGTTTACAAGTTGTCTTCAAATGTGGTGTCCTAAGCTTTTGCTAATTGTAACAGTAAGTTGCTTAACACTAGCACAGCAGCTTCTACATTTTAAAATCAACCAACAAACTCAAATTTTGGTGCTTTTATTGGACAATATATGGCAGACCAGGCCTAACTTTTAGACATCTGAAGCATTCTCTTTTTATTACAGTACCCCTTCTTTCACAGCCAGAGGCTTGGTAGTCCTTGTCTCCATGGCAATCGTTTGTTTCAATCCAATCAGTGACCAGTGAGATATAGATCCTCTGTAGAGGAGTGGACATGCTGCCTTATCACCATCGCCCATCCTGCACAGAGAGACAGTTAGTCCTTCATCTGGTATAACATCTTTATTTAGAATGTATTACTGCTGCCATATTAATAAAAATGCATTTAAAGTTTTTAAAGAAAACTTAATTATGCTACAAAATACCTTAAACAAATACATTTACAATAGTTTAGTTTTTTTTCTTCAATTTTACATGAAACTGATCCCACAGCCTTGATACTGGTTTGGAACATGGCATGCTGTCTCTTTCAGACTCCCTTACACCTGATTTATATTAGGGCATGATGATGCTTCTCAGTTCAAATGTGTGATATTGGAGGGAAGTAATTACAGTGGAACCTTGAGTTACGAACGGTTTAACATAGAACGATTTGGCGTATGAACAGATTTCGGGTAGAACATGACGTCACTGTGTAACCATTGATCAGTTACTGTGATCAAACGAGTATGTTAGTGTGCAATCACTTCTTCCGACCACTAGAGACTATGCGAGATTTAGGGATTTGAGACACTTGAGATTTAACCTGTAGGGTAAGAAGGGCCTGTTTAGCACTTGGATTATGTTGCCAGCTGTGATTTTAATATGCTGAAATAAAAAAAGGAATTACTTCATTGTAGAAGATGGAGATTTTTGAGTGGGCACAGTTTATTGCGGTACAGTTTTTGTCTTTGGAATTTCAAATGGATTTCTTTTCAAAATCAGCATAGGCATGTAAATGTACCAGGGTTAAAGCAATAAGCTAATGGGTGAATATATCTTGCCCTGTAGTGAAATGATGCTCTGTACAGAATGTGCCATTCCATTGCAGCCAGACAGCAGTGTAACAAAATAATTAAAAATGCAAAGATATACATGAATAGGAAGAAATTAAATACTAATATTAAATGTCAAGGATAGAATCTGCTTGTGTTGCACATTTGTTAACAAGCTCTGATCACAGTGTCCTTATAGCAAATGCGAGAACAAGTAAGTACCTAAGCTACATTAGCAAAAAGGACACACACAAAGCCAAGCAGTCCCTGAATGACCTGGCTGCCCTCTGAATTATTCAAACCAGATTAAATCAAGAGTGAGTAGGTGAAATAATGGATAATCTTTTCTCATTGTTTTGACAATGAAGTGACCAGACTACCATTTACAGACAGATTTAGGGATTTGAGACACTTGAGATTTAACCTGTGGATGTACTGTAGGGTAAGAAGGGTCTGTTTAGCACTTATTTGGATTATGTTACCAGCTGTGATTTTAATATGCTGAAACAAAAAACAAAGGAACTAATTCATTGTAGAAGATGGAGATTTTTGAGTGGGCACAGTTTATTGTGGTACAGGTTATTATAAAGTCAGATGTGCACATATACATGTAAGGGATGCATTGTTTTGACTATTACATGTGTAGATAATTTTATATTTGGGAAGAGGTCTTTAAATCCCTTGATAGTAATCAGGAGGGGTCTTGGTGGCAATCAATGTCCTGTCTGACTTATTCCTATGGTATTCAGCGGGAGTCCAAATAAATCCTTCCACATCTATCAATTTATCAAAGCATGTTAGGGCAGCACGACAAGCACAGTGACATTCATTTATTATAAGTGATTTTAGACACTTATTTAAAATTAGTGTGGCTGAATCATGTGAACCCGTTCATAAGGAGTAATGTCTCAAGTATTTAGGGCCATATAGTACACACAGGAAATGACTACTGTGGTCATCCTTTAGTATCAATCATTGTTTACCCAAGTTATAAATAGCCGACTACTGTTTCATCCACTGCTTTTCCTGACGCATTTGGACCCGGGCTGTAATAAGAGATGCATCAGTCATAAAAAGGCTTTAAGTCTGGCGGGCTGAGAGTGCTGGCAGGTGCTCCATTATGTCGTCTAAGCCACTTCACTCTGCAGTAATGAGCCACGCGGCCTGATTAGTTCAATCTAATAGTGCAGCTACACCTCCCCCACACTGTCCTCTATCCGCCTCCATCAGCATGGTAACCACATCATGTGTTTAAATAAGCGGACGCAGATGCTTCTAGCAGCGGGAGTGACCGTAACACCTGGATTAAAGCTGTGTCAGGGTTACTAAGTTATTGTAAGGTTAATGCTTAAATTCTAATCCCTTTGAATTAGTGCTGAATAATAATTTTGTTTTTCAGCAAATATAAAACTGACCAGTAGATCACAAACTGTTCAGATATATTTCATATAAATCATAAATCATCAGTTACCCCAGTGTTCATTTTGGAGCATATAAATGTCGAGGTTTACCTTTTTAATGAAATACTAGTTGACTGTTCATATTCTATTCTGTTATAGTGTTTGTGTGTTAGGTCTCCCTGACATATGTCAGTAATAACATCTATTAAAATATGATATTACTACCACAGTGGCAATCGAACTGGATGAAGGCTGAGGCAATAGATAGAGTAAGCACATATCAGCCAACACACAGTACTGAGGCAGATGTGACATTTAAAGATGTAACTGAATCTGTTATCAAGCATGTTCTTAAAAACGTTTGATGGTCTTTGTAAATTCTTGTATTGCCTTTATCCAATCTGAAGGTAAACTGGGTACTTTGCGCAAGCTATGTTGCCTTAAACGCTTCCCGAATGTATATTAAAACAGACTAAAACTTCGGTTCAAATGTGTAGCATTTAGGACGGTCCAATGGTGCAACAGTCCAACTATGTCCAAAATCTTGAGTTCAAATCCGAGACGAAAATATCTTCCTGGATAGGAGCTCATTGAGGCATGAGGGAGACAGGAAACGGTGGATGAGCTGGAGTTCTTAATGCGTCTCCATACACATTGCAGCTTTTTATTAGTCTAATCGTGGCAAGTGAAAAGTGTGATCAGCTCAGTCCTCCTCACATGTAAAAAATTGAAAATATAAATTTAGTTTGTGTAAATGTGTATGTGTGTTTATCCTGTGAACTGTCAGATGGGTTTCCTGCCTTTCATCCAGTGAATTGAACCCACCGTGACCCCTAATAGTATAAAGCGGTAGTAAAACAGACAATGGACGAATGAATGAGCGAGTAATCATTGAGTTGACCCGTGTGCTCTGTAAGCAGTGAAAAACCAACCTCAAATAAGGTGTAGCCTTAATTTGTGAGTACTGTCTTTCATCTGAAGACAAGATTAATGTTACTGAGTTGCAAAAGTGGGGATGTGAGTGTATTATGTAATTCCATTATCTTCATCCCATAAATCAAAGGGTACAATGTACAGGCAGATACATTCATAGTGAAGATGTCATTAGGCAAATCCAATTTATATTCAGTATCGCTCATGTCTCCTTTATCAGTGTTTTGCAAAGTGAAGTCAATGGTGGATGATTATTTAAAGATGTTTAAAGCTATTATTTATTTTTAGGATTTTTAGAATACTCTTTCCATCCAAATGCAGTGACAGCGTGCAGTGAAACACACATAGACACAATAGTGAACACTAGGGGGCAGTGAGCACACATGCACAGAGCGGTGGGCAGCCCTAGCCACGGCGTCCGGGGATCAGTTAGACGTTAGGTGCCTTGCTCAAGAGCATTTCAGTTGTGACCTGTTGGCTCTGGGAATGGATCACAAGCCCAGTTTTCTAACCACCAGGCCACGGTTGCCTTAATATTTGCTTTCATGGGTTAAAAAATAGTCGACAGGAGGAAAGATGTAAATAAGAAAACACAGAACTGTGTCACTCAAAAATGCAGAACATTCTTTATTTAGTGATTTCATATACAATAATTTATAAACTTGTAGGCACACATGATTTTACAGGCTTTTAATCAGAACAACATTACATCGCATTTGTTTTACAAGTCTGTAGCTAACAAACAGGCTTAGGTAACTTCAGCAGTGAATCTAAGAGCTTAGACTCTTTCCAAGAAACACATATCATCCCCTTGTTTTGGCACATTTGTGCCTGTAACTAAGAACAACTTTTAAATATAGGTACCATATATACCTCAATTGCACTATAGTAACATATTTTTGTCTTTATTTTAGTTCCTGTTACACTCATACAGTGACATACCTGTAACAATATAGAACTTGCACTATATCTGCTGCACTGTGGGCAGTACCGATGTAAAGAAACACAGCCAAAGCAGCAATATAAGATAGCTCATAAGCTAGATTCTACCATTAAATAACAAGACCCGTCATGCTACAATACACACGTACAAGTTATTTCTTCCAAGCTTAAGTCTGGAAAACGATGTAGTCGTTAGGCTTTTAGTGTGGTCTATGGTTTAGTGTTAGTTTTCACAATCAGTATCTGAAACTCTTTCCTGCTGCTGGTTAAATCATGCAGTCCTGCTTTAAAGCTTTATTTATAGTTTTAAAAGTGTTTTTTTTCATCAGACAAATCCACAAGCCAGTACTTCCATGCTCCACATAAAAAGGCCACTTTCTGATTTCCTGAAACAAAGTGATATAAAATCTCCTATTTGTTATAACAAACCCAGAATACTGGCATGCAAAGTCGGTTTTACCAAACACACAATCTGGGATCTCTTGCCTTTTAAAGGAGAATTGCCCCCCTAGTATGATACCAGAGCTATAAAGAAATTGCATTATTCACTGTCAAATCAATGTTCTAGAAAACAAACGAACATGGAAAACACTGGACCAGTGAATAGTGGATCACTGTGTATGTATCAAGCAGAGGAAAAAACACAACCTGCAGAAGGCTGCAGGTTAAATTAGGTGTTTAATCATGCTGGGAAATTAAGGGAAGTAATACATTTTTAAATCTGTAACAAAACAGCCAAGTATCTCCCAATGATCCCAATGATCCCAATAAAAAATGTATATTTAATCTGTATCCATTCATCTTCACTGAACATTTCCAACTCACTATTAGTATTAGTAACATTCAGGGTAACGTCAGAGACAATGTAAATTCCAAGCTGTTTAAATATTTGGTTGTCTTTCACGTTTTAGTGATTTTTACTTGCAAATCGGTTGCTCATGATGGGACCGAACGAAGAACAAGTTTTACTTTGCTTTAACACAATCACGTGGGTCTTGCATTATAGGTTGAATAAAGAAATATGATAAAATTTAAACTGTAAACATGTCAATGTTTTTCTTGTTTGGAAATGAGGCACTGGAATTATTTACTGATTGAATGAAATAAATGTAGAATATCTACAAATACCTCCTGGTTTAAAAATGTTGATCTCTCAAAGACAGATGATGTTGCTGTTAAACGTAATGACTGGCTGCTTCTAATGATACACAGTCAGCTGGACCAATCACATCTTAATTCCTGATTAAGCTAATCATCAGCTTAAGTTATAAGGATATATTTTCAGAATATCAGCTTTATTTCTAAAGCTATATATTTTATATACATTGTATGTATATAATATTCAAGACCAAAATGTCTTCGTCAAGGTTAAGAGGTAAAACACATAAGTACAAAATTAAAGGTGTAACATTTGGAAAACCTTTTGTCCACCCAATACAGATTTTGATCTGTAACCACATTCATAGATTTTTTATTGAATTTTTAAAAGAAGATGAAGGGACATGATATATACCAAAGCACCAAATACATGCACTTTTAGTTTGGAATTTAATAGTAATTTATCATTTGAAGGTGATTATGCAATTTGGTGTAGGGAAGACTGAAGCAGTAGTGTATAATTCCATTAAAATGTCATTCCCAGAAATGTGAACAAGCAGAAAATGAAGTATTGAAATGATTAAATATTGTCATGTATGCCTGTTACAGTTGAAGTCCATAATGTATGATGGTTATGAAACTGCTAAGAACACACCGGCTTCCTTAAAGCATCTTAGACAAATCTGCATATAATAAATAAATAAATAAATACATAAATTATTCATAACAAATGACTTTAGGTGGGAATTTCTCTTTTTTAATAGAAATTAATGAATGTATGAGTATTCAATTTCATATGTTGGGCCCATTTAATGAGCAAATCTTCCTTAAATGTCTAGAAGAACATGGTCTTACACGAGTACAAAAGTGACACCGCTGATGTCCAGCCTGGTAAACGAAGTGTGATGATTGCGTTTGAGGAAGACCGTAGCCAAGAATTGGCACTAAAGATCAACCAATATATATTTTTAAGTTTACAGGAAAACTCAGCATAACCATGGACTCAGAAACACAGGTTCTGTTTTTAATATCTGCTTTTTTGAAAGGAATGTACGATTTATTTTTAACTTCAACTGCAATTATGCAATGTGACCTGTCAAACATTCATTCATATTGCTCTGTACAGCACTGGGTCTCACACTATACATACAGCTTTTTAAAATAACACTATCAATCCTAGCTTTAGGTTTCATTTGACCAATTTAGTCATATATACTTGATAACTGGTCTTTGAAATGAAGTATTTATGGAATAAAAGAGATATATTTAAAGGCTTAAAAGGAACTGCTGGCAAGTACTAAATTCTGGTGCAAACTTGCAGTGAGGTAAGACTGAACTCCATTTATGACTTACGATGTCTTACAAAAGCAGCACTGTTTTAAAGTGGCTTGATTTGAAAATGGTTCAGCAAGATACTTTGGGAAATTGACCATGGGCTTCTTCTTAGCAACCAACCATTGCCATGGACCGAAGACCCATTAAGTAAAGCAATGTGTTGCGAGTAAGCTTTCGTCCCATTCTATGGGAGTTGTGACTGCTATGTCTGCAAGCTTTTTCGTCCTTGGTTTCCCTTCTTATGATTCCAGACACTTATCTTTTCTCAGCTTACATGACCACACACTTGCCCTTGAGCTTCTCTGCCCTTTTCTGCTGCTTGTTCTTTTTCCCATCAATCTGTAAGCTTACAGTCCTGCGTTTCTCCAGGTTAAGTAGCTCCTGGAAGAGTTCCTTCACGTTTTGGTTAGTCTTGGCTGACGTCTCCATAAAGGCACACTTCCACTTTTTGGATAAGGCCTCACCATCACTGGTCTGCACCTCACGGCTGGATTCATCAATCTTGTTGCCCACAAGCATAATGGGGATGCTATCAACATCACCCTTTATCTGGCAGATCTGCTCGAATATGGGCTTCAGTTCCTCCAGTGATTGCTTGCTGGTGATGGAATAGACCAGGATGAAGGCGTGACCCTTGGAGATTGAAAGACGCTGCATGGCAGGGAACTGGTGGCTGCCTGTGGTGTCTGTGATCTGTAGAGTGCAGATGCTCTTGTCACAGCTAATTACCTGCCGGTAAGTGTCCTCAATGGTAGGGATGTAGCTCTCACGAAAGGTTCCCTTTACAAAGCGCAGGACAAGGGAGCTCTTGCCGACCCCTCCAGCCCCGAACACCACTACACGATAATCGTTGCTTTGCTCAGGCATCGCTGTTTATGAAATCTTAAAGACAAAAAAAAAAGAGAATAAATAGCTCAATCCATACTGGTGTAAGCTAAAAAATGCTTTCTGTTAAGTGGCGTGAGTGATTATTAAAGTAGAATTATTATTATTTATAATGATAATATGTTATTATTAGTTAAAGTCATTCATATTTTTATTATTATGTATTATTACCAACATGAGTATTATTAAACATGTTTCAATATAGGTCTATATAGAAATCATATTTTATTAAACAGCTTTTATTAAAGTGCCTCAAAATGGTTTGTTAGAACAATATTACATTTTTGGTGTCCTAAATGTACTACTGGTCCCACAATAAATTTGAACCCACCTAAAAGTGTAAATTAAATGGAAGTTAATTTGTTTTAACACATTTCAAAATTAATTAAATATAGCAAGAGCTTATTACTTTAGTTTTATAACCTGTACATAATTAAACCGTGTGGCGAAAAGTATCCAAATATATCCATATTATAAGCAAAACCATTCAAATAATCCACTTATAAATGAGCTAATCGTTGAAATGTTTAATGTCATTTATATACACTGCTCAAAAAGATAAAGGGACCACTTAAACAACACAATGTAACGCCGAGTCAATCACACTTCTGTGAAATCAACCTGTCCAGTTAGGAAGCAACGCGGATAGTGAATCAATTTCACCAGCTATTGTGCAAATTTAACAGAGAACAGGTAGACATGAGAGGCAATTAGCAAGAAGGTTTGCTGTGTCTGTCAGCACAGTATCCAGAGCATGGAGCAGAGACCAGGAGACAGGCAAGTACACCAGGAGATGTGGAGGGGGCTGTAGGAGGGCAACAACCCAGCAGCAGGACCACTACCTTCTCCTTTGTCCAAGAAGGAACAGGAGGAACAGTGCCAGAGCACTGCAAAATGACCTCCAGCAGGCCACTGATGTCCATGTTTATGCTCAAACTCTCAGAAACAGACTCCATGAGGGTGGTATGAAAGCCCAATGTCCACAAGTGGAGCTTGTGCTTATAGCCAAACACTGTGCAGGGTAATTGGCAATTGCCAGAGAACACCAAGATTGGCATATTCGCCAATGGTGCACTTTGCTCTTCACGGATGAGAGCAGGTTCACAGTGAACACATGTTACAGATGTAACAGAGTTTGAAGATGCCGTGGAGAATGTTCTGCTACCTGCAACATCCTCCAGCATGACCGGTTTGGCAGTGGCTCAGTAATGGTTCGGGGAGGAATTTATTTAGAGGGCCACACAAGCCTCCATGTGAGTACTCCAGAGGTACCCTTAGGTGCCATTAGGTCCTCAGACCCAAAATGAGACCAGATGCTGGTGCAGTGGGCCCTGGGTTCCTTCTGATGCATGACAATACTAGGCTTCATGTTCCTGCATGTTGATGGCATTAATGCAATGGACTGGCCGGCCCATTCCCCAGACCTAAATCCAATCGAGCACATCTTGGGCATCATGTCTCATTCCATCCACCAACGCCACATTGCACCACAGACTGTCCAGGAGTTGACTGATGCTTTAATCCAGGTCCACACACACTTCTGAGCCTCATTTTAACCTGTCTTGAGGAGTTTCCACTGAAGTTGGATCATCCTGTAATTTGATTTTCCCCTTTGATTTGGAGTATGATTCCATGGGATTATAATTTAGATTTTCATTGATCATTTTTATGTTATTTTGTTCTCAAAGATTTTCAACTGGAATATTTCATTCGTTGAGATCTAGGATGAGTTATATTAGAGTTATCTTTATGTTTTGAGCAGTGTAAATAAATATTCAAGGTTAGAGATCTAATTCAATCTAATTGTATCGTAACTATTTAACTACAGTAAGTGGTGAGGAGTGAGGAAAACTTAGACAATACATTGTTGCATTACTGTAAGTCACTTAGGGATAAAACGGTACACTAAATGCTGGAAATGTAAAATGATCTAAAAGTTATGCTTAAGTGATTTGTGACATAACACTACTAATTTATTTACACCACAGCCTAAAAACAGAGCTATATCTCAATTTACTTAGCACTAACTGTTACATTCTAACATTATTACAAACAGTTCACAGTAAGAGTAAGCTGAAAATAAAATTCCAGGCTACCAGGTTGATCATTATTAGTATTTGCTGTTATGTGAAGAGGAATCATACACAACCATTGGTGGATTATTAACTATTAAAAAAGATGTAGTTACGCAAACAGATGGCTTTGATTCATGTAAACATTGATAGGTGGAAATGAGAAAGTGTTCATCTATATTGTTTAACAAACACTTTACAGTGTCGGTAAACCTTGAGTTTGGGGTGGTCTAAAATCTGGAAGATTATTTTGACACCTTACGTTATATTAACTGTATCCACGAATAATGCTGGGAAGTAAATAAGAAGAAATAAGAATACACATGCATTGCAACACCCTAAAACTACTTGTTGTTCGTTTGCAGCATCACTGAAGCAAAAATATTGGGCAAAAATCTTTAAAAAAATATATTTTTTGCTAGTACGGTTGCAATTCAACACTCAACTAATTGCCGGTTGAGTGTATGAGTGTGTGTTCACATATATGGGCAATATTTCATCGTCGAAGCAAAACTGCTGAACTGGATGAACACATACGGTATAGCGCATATATAGCGCCTGCGCCAACCTGCAGTGGCTGCGCATAAAATGAACAGCCGACGTATAGACTGGCTGTGCTCCATCACCAATATTGGATATACTGTAGCATATGGGAAACATAAAGACCAGCGATTGAGGTTTAGGCTTCATAATTTGAAACGCAATAGACAATTTATTTATTTCTAAGATATTTCTTGGTGAAAAGCGGGTTCAATATATCGAGCATGTAAACTGCAAATGCGCCAGTATCTGCAGGGATTACCGGCGCATTTAGTAGTGTTATAATGCATGTATTTTCTAAACGATATAATCTTATTTTACTGTATTTAAACAATGCGTATAAGCGTTAAAGCTGTGATCCAGAAATGCTGATGCAGCCAGGATGCTAAAACACGGAGATAAAAAGCGCATCTTGTAAGTATTTTCATTTATTTTACTGCTTTCTACTAACATACATTAGACTTTTAGGGAACATATAGATCACTCAGCCAACAGCACGTAGTCGATTCTTAGTATTTAATTCTATTTAAAAAAGCAACTACTCACCTAGTCACACCGGGAGATGAAAAATCTAGTCCTCACGCTGCAGTTATCATGTTGCACTGTATGGCCGAAGTGATAAACTTGCCGATCGCCTCCAGTCCGAGTACGAAGCCGCACTGATACCGAAAGTCCATTCGAACTGCGCCTCCGACATTTAAAGGCGCATCCCAAGCGGCGACGCTCCTGCTGACGTCAGGTGGAATCTCACCCTGGCCTGAACCAGGCCCCGCCTACTTTCCGCACTAATGAGGAGATCAGAAAGCCTCGGTGAGGAAGCAGCACCGCGTAGGCAGAGCTACTGGGAAACCATCACCTGATGACCCATCACCGACACGTTGGGAAGGCACTTTTCATCACCTGCATGTTTTCATCCAGCGGTTTACATTACAGCAGGATTCAATTAGAAAGAATCAAGGACATAACAACATGAGCCTGGGTTTAGTCTCATCCAGTTACTCCAAAATCATCCAACTTCCCAAACCCACACACAGGGTGGACTGATCATTCTAAATTGGCCCTATCTATGGGTGAGTAGATTCCAGGCGCTTATTCAATGGTTTACTCTACCCACAATACCCTGACCTCTACATCTACATTGTCCGGATTGTGTGTGTATATATGCTCTGATACATTTAATGCATATAAGAACAGTCACTTGGGGTCTAGATTTCTTGTTTCAAGGGCAACACAGGTTTTAGATTTTAATTAGAAAGGCAAGTAGCAGATGGGAGGGATGAACGTATTGAATAACTTATGATATAAAATATCTCTTTAGGAATTAATATGTGTGTAGAGACATTATACAATAGACTGATAATACAGACAATCTACAGGATTCCCTAACTTTTTATGCGGCAACAAAATGTAAACAAGCATGGAATGACATTCAATATACAACATGTAAAAATGACATCAACTTAACATCATTATATCATTATTAACATGATACAGTTACTGTATCCATCTACTCGTCTATTAAAATAACATGTAAATGGAATGAAAAATAACAATGACATAAGAAAGATTCTTTTTTCACAATAAATAGGACCAGCAAACGTCCCATGTCACATATTATTCGTAGAGTACGTGACAATAGACAATGGACTGTGAACCCAGAGAGACCCATAAAGCTCAGGTGGTATGTAAATTAAGTGTGGTAATGAGCTGGATATAGGAGCACCTTGGACAAGTGTTCCCCAGAGTTCTCAGTGCTGAGTACATCATTTGTGATGATTTTGTTTGGCATGCAAATAATTCAGAAGTAAAATCCAGTTTCCTTTCCATTAATTTAAAAACGTAATAGCAAACTTGAAGTCAAGCAACATTGCAGTGGGTAAAAAGGAAAGACCTCAGTGAATTTTCACTGCATGCTTTGTACAGGTCTGTCTATAAAGAGACGACAGTCTGCATACATTGTGCCAAAAGCCTCCACGTTTCTAGGTATGCCTTCCACAACATTTATGATTTTCATTCAGTCCAAAAATTGTAGTCAGGAACTACTACTGGACACAAAGGTCTGGCTTGCAATTTATGGTCCAGTTAATCCAGTTTACTGTTGTTGCACGCCACTGGAATCCATTCATACCAACTTCGTCAACGTTGTTACCAACACAGATCTCTGTAAATGGTCTCAGGAAATGGTTTTGCATTCAGGAAATATATTATTGTTTAACCTTGCTAAAGCAGGTCAACATGGAAGAGTTAATTTAATGCTGTGGGATTTAGGCGGGTATTTTTTTTTAAATCACTTCAGTTCCTGGAAAGCTTTTAATCTCTAAATTAAACACTAGACATATTTACTTGCTCGTGCTTGCAT
>JAYDZG010000018.1:4573700-4584587 GCA_034509265.1 Microcambeva bendego | reverse complement strand
CAGATATTTCCATAATTACACTTCTGCAAGTTTTTTTTTTTTCAGATTTGTGGAAGTGAAGCTGCTCTGATTTCCTGGAAGTTGCTATTTTAATGCTCGTGTGCATGACTGGTTTTAATTTTTTTTGTGGTACCGGGACATTTTTTTTAAATGAAGGCAGTCGGTTAGAGAACTGGGCTTGTGATCTAAAGGTTGCTGGACTGAAGTCCCCTTGAGCAAGGCACCCAACCTCTAACTGCTCCCGGGCGCCGTGGCTAGGGCTGTCAACTGCGCCGGCCACATGAGCACACCTCCCCCTAGTGTTCTCTAGTGTGTGTATGTGTGTTTCACTGCACGGATTGAGTTAAAATGTGGAGAACAGATGTCACTGCACAATGATGAAGAGTATTCTAAGTCTAAATTCAGTATAGCAAGGACACAATATGATACATTCTAATCCAAGAAATGTAAAATAAGTCCTGTGATGACACGAGTTCTGATGAGGATCACCACATGAAAGGGCAAGATTAACCTCACCACTATGGCACATGACACGTTTGACGAATTTAATAATAACCCTAATTAGTTTAAGCTTTGATGTGCTATTTAAGCACCACCCAGAGAAGCAAGTGTTCAAGATGTGCTGTAACCATGGTGAAAATCAAGAATCCGAGAGTGGAAATCATTTAATTGCAACAAAATGAAATGAGTACAAGAAGAATTGCATGAATGGGAACACCTAAACACTTTTACAGGGATGAAAATTGCTCAGAAGATGAACTGGATTCCAAATTACAAAGTCTGTTTGTGAGCAATTAACACACCAGTCTGAACTCGGTCGGCTGGGTGCAGCCCTTGCAACTTGGATGCACAAACCGGTGCATTGTAGTGCCGGCGTAAGCCAGGATAAATAAGAGGGTTGTGTCCCGATCAGCTGTGGTGACACATGACGGAAACAGCCGAAAGGATTGACGTACGTTTGTGAGCTAATTACAAAGCTATGCAACCCTGCAAAAAAGTTAGTCATGGCATAGGTTTCGGGTCACATGACTGGTTTGGGTGTTGTATAAGGTCAAATTTTGCCCATTTACCTGATATATGAGTATGGTATATGATAGATGTATGGTACAGAACTTGTACGATGACATTTGGTTGATAGATGTCCAAAATGTAACAAGAACATCTGATTAGAATACAGAATCATCTTTTTCACCACTGGGGTATTTGTCCTCTGCATTTTAACCCAATCTGTGCAGTGAAACACACATACACACTGGTGAACACTAGGGGGAGGTGTGCTCATGTGGCCGGCGCAGTTGACAGCCCTAGCCACGGAGCCCGGGAGCAGTTAGAGGTTGGGTGCCTTGCTCAAGGGGACTTCAGTCCAGCAACCTTCAGATCACAAGCCCAGTTCTCTAACCGCCAGGCCACGACTGCCTTAATTTTTTTTAAAAAATGTCCCGGTACCACAAAAAAAAAATTAAAACCAGTCATGCACACGAGCATTAAAATAGCAACTTCCAGGAAATCAGAGCGGCTTCACTTCCACAAATCTGAAAAAAAAAAACTTGCAGAAGTGTAATTATGGAAATATCTGAACTACTTTTTCTCACAAGTCTCACATATTCCAGTGAAATCATTCAAAGAGACTAAAGTGGCATTTGCAAAACCCATTCTCGCACATTTGTATCAGTATCAGATTTGTAAATGCAATAGTGCATGTCCGATTAATGCAGATTAAATCGCTTTGGCTATCTGGCTCAGGGGAGGAGCGATAAAATTGATCCATCGGAAATCTGCAGTTGCTCAATTATACTTTTATCAGCACAGACAATTTAGAAACTGCAGATAATTCAGCTGAAGTATGAGTCATTCATTCTCTAAAAGCAAAGTGTACCATTAGAGAGATTTCAAAATACAACAGGTGGACGATTTCTGAGAACCCAATCTTTCCCAGAAGTTTATTTCAAGGAAAAAAAAATGAAACTGTTTTATCTAATTCCTATTAAAATCAAGTCCAAGCACTATACAACACTGAAACCCCTACATTCCAGGATGCTAACAACAGAGCTTAGTGTACTGGCTCAGATATCATGGTAGCATACTAAAACCCTGAATAACATTTTTGGTATCTAGCAGACGCTCTTATCCACAGCGACTTACTGAAGTGCTTCCAGAGCAAACATGACCACAGTCTAGTTGGAGTAGACACCAGTTCAAAATACAAATCTGTACATTTTTATACTTAAATAAAGCGTCAGTGAATTAGTAAGTGCTTGGTAAAGAGGTGAGCCTCACTAAGTCTATAGGAAAGCCGTAGCCTAGTGGTACTGGAATAGGTCGCTGGTTCAAGCAATCTTCACTGCCAGGTTGCTGCCGTTTGCCTCTTTAACAAGGCCCTTAACCCTCAATTTCTCAGATTATATACTGTTACATGTATTAAAGCAGACGCCTTTATCCAAAGCGACTTACATGACAGTTTATGTATTTAGAAACGCCGATAAAATGCTCACATAGGCATCCACAAGCTCAAGCTGTGCTCCTGCTGGGCCAAATTGCAATAAGTCCAAAGTTTCTTTGAATGCAGTAGCAAGAGAGAGAAAAAAACATTAAATGATATGATGAGGATCACAACAGGAAAGGGTGAGATTTACTTCACCTCAACCTAAGCATGAGATTTGATGTGCTATTTAAACACCACACAGAAAAAGTCTTCAAGATTTGCTGTAACCATGGTGAAAACCAAGAAGCTGAGAGTGGGAATCATAGAATTGCACCAAAAGGGCAACTGGTACAAATATATTTCCAAGAACTTGAACATCCCTACACCATTTCATTGATGCTATGTACCAAAAGATGAACTAATATCAGCGCCCACAAACTCACATGTAATGCCAAGTTCATCCTACAGGTGGCTGTACAGTTTACAGTTATGTCACCGAGTAAAAAAACATCTCAAGACAAAGTCGGTGTACTTTTCTGGTCTGTCCAGTGGTTATTCTGAATCAGATTATATCCATTACACTGCATTTGCCTCCCAAAACACTCAACGTCCTAAGCTTCAGCAGTGAGAAGGTTTGAGACTCGTTCTTCCCAGCACTGTCATATGGAAACTAAGTCTGAATGAACAATCTTGCAAAGCAGAACAACGTTCATATCTAACTCCTATCCACATGCTCTTCAGAGTAAAAGGAAGTAAGGCAAGAGAAACTGTATGAATTCTGGAACATGCTGCTCTAGTAAATGTTTTCTAGTAAAAAGAAAACAGGGAAGTAAGTATGGCAAAAGGGGCCCATGGTATCTCAGAAATTAACAATGTACAGCTCTGGGTCAAGTAAAACATGAGACATTGACTAAACGTCTATGTATAGAGAAGAATGACTGATTTATTGTTTATTAGGATTTTAACATCATGTTTTTCCTTTGGTTACCATCATGACAGACACGGTAGATATTCAGGACAAGATGAATCATTTCACGGGGTCATGGAGAGTTTTTGTATCTCCAATTCACCTCACTTGTATGTCTTTGGACTGGGGGAGGGAACCGGAGCTCCCAAAGGAGACCCTCACACACAGGAAGAGTATGCAAAACACAGAAAGGACCCGGACCAAACGTGAGACCTTCTTGCCGTTAGGTGACCGTGCTACCCACTTAGCCACCTTTCCACCCGGAAATGACAGATTTGAGTGACAGAATGACAGATTCCAGTGATTTTTGAATCATATGTAGGAACGGAAGTTTTAATATGGGCTCACTGAGTGTCTGACTAACCTCAGCTCACATACACAAAGAAAGCATTAGAGGTGGCCGATACAGAAAAAAATCACTGTAAACACACTTCTCGGATCATGGTAATAATAAACGTGACAAAAAGGGGTCTGAAATAAATAAAATAAAATCACATGCACTCAAGTGACTCAAGTGACCCAAGTGACCATTGTCAGTCCGAGGAGGGAGATATTAGCTAGCGTGTTAGTGCTTTGTACCATTTCATTCCATTGGTTAGAATGGAGACAAACCGTGTTAGCTTAGATAGCACTCTCTAAGTAGCATAAGTAAGGGCTAAGTAGCCCTTCCTTACACAACCTTCCCTATATACCCGGGCTTAGTGTCACTACAATGCTCTAATTTATGCATCCTAGCGAGTAGGGACAATTAGGTGTCTTTATTTAACCTGACTGCATGTTTGGGACTGTGGGAGGAAACCAGAGTTCCCAGAGGAAACCCGGAAAATCCTTCAAAGCATTACAGCATCTTTTAATATCAAGGCTAGAGCAGTAGTATTATTCAGTGGTGTGAGTTGTGAGAAGAAGCTGAAATGTCACAGGTAGAACCCTTGAGCAAACAGGGAAAAAGTAAGGGCATGAGGATCTACATTACCGCAGAACTTATACTGACGGACCCGGTAGCAGCATGAGTCTAATTAAAACATGACACCATGCCTGACATTAACAACGTCAATCTCCAAACAACTGCCCCTGAGAGTCAGTGCCCTTTTACTATAATAAACACTAAAAAGTTCAACGGTAATGCTTCTAAATTCCAAGGGTGAATGCCATCTGCTTCAAGAAACCCCTTTAACGGTTTTACAAATGTTCAGACCCTAAATATTTTAAATCCCATTTGGTCATTAAGATTCTCAACATCTGGCTGTAGATCTTTTTCAGCCCATTTTCTCTCTAACGGATCCCTTGAAATATGTTTTATATTTGGTATGAGTACACGAGGACTGTAATCTTGTTTTAATAAAATCCCTAGATGTGGTCTGAAGTCAGACATGTTACCCTTAACCCACAATCTGTAACATGAACTCATGGAACAGCTGAAGAAAGGAAGGGTTTGGTTGACATCTATAAAAGAAGCCAAACTTCAGCGAACAATAAATTATAGAGCATTCGCTCGAGTCAGCAGCTTCAAAGAGCTGGCGATAACCACAAACAGAAGAGAAGATGTAAACCACTTACATGCTCACTGAAACCTGTTAGGACAAAAACATTTCCTTTCTTGTGCCTATAGAAAGCGCTAGTGTTGGATAATGAAGTCCAAACCGGTATACATTCCTCATGTTTGTCGTTGTACTAAAACAATACTCAACATTTCTGTCTCAAATGTTTTCTGCTCTATACAGTCAGGCTGGAAGGAATTGACCAAATGAATGCAACAAGTTAAAAGCAGACAATTGAATATATTACATTTCAGTATTAAAATACATTTCTACTTATATATGGCTTGTTTAACTGATATGACTTTGTTATACATAAATTGTTTAAATTAAATATATACATTTCGAGGCAGCCGTTGTCTGGTGGTTAGAGAACTGGGCTTGTGATCAGAGGGTCTCCGATTCCCAGAGCCGACAGGTCACGACTGAAGTGCCCTTGAGCAAGGCACCTAACGTCTAACTGCTCCCCGGGCGCTGTTTTACACTTTTACACATGTTTTGACAGGATAAGTAATGTTTTTTTGGGATTTTAATGTCGTGTTTCTGGACAGTGGAAGGAAATCTGTTGGAGGAAGCCGACAGGGACAAACACAGAAAGAACTTTGGACTATCAAGTAAATGTTTAAGAGTTTGTATCTCAGCTCTGCCCTGCCACCACTGCTGGGCGCTAGAGCAAGACCCTGAGCTCTCCTTAGCTTGAAGGGTGCGTACAGCAGTGGACCATGTCAATGTTTCACTTGTTTCAAAGAACAGCCCTGGTTTACATCAGTGTGCAACTCTGAAAACTTCAACACGAAACTTTAATTCACTTAAGTGCTTGAGGTTTGGCATTAAAAACACTATACGGGCAAGTATGAGAACGCTCCTTCTAGCTATTAAATTCAGCTAAATTATTAATAAATATCAATGTCAACTGCACCCATCGCTCATGAGTGTTTATAATCAATGATGCGAACCCAAGAAACAGGACAGTAAGAGAACTGCAACTACAGACAGACAGTGATTGCTTGGAAATCCTGAAATTTGATGGATGCAACCGGTTTATCCAGGGGATGTTCCACGCCTGCCTCTTTTTTATAACATGCCTTAATTCTGTAAGCCATCGGACCCCTAAATTGTATTATTATATTAAAATATCAATTAAATTTGCAATATTACAGTTTATTGTGTGCTATAGAGGGCAGCAAGCAGGCCCTGGGTTCAATTCCAAGGTGGAACAATCCAGGTCTTTTCTGTGTGGGTTTCCTCTGGAGCTTCCTCCCACAGTCCAAAAACACACAAGTGAGGTGAACTAGATACAGAACTGTCCAAACTGTGTTTCACAAAAACAGACTAAAACTGATGAACGTTGTTTATCGAGTATCTACTACTGTCCTGTCATGAATGTAATGAAAACATGATCCTAGACAAGGTCCTAGCACCTGTACTCCTTAACTACAGAACCCCACGTGCTAAGATGGCTGATTTAAATAAAGACATTCTGGAAAACAACACTCTCTACATATAATAATATGTTTTTTACAAAGTGTGTAGGCAGCATTAATGCACATCTGCATCTGGACGAATGTGCTGGCTAGTCATGCAGTTGGAATTATCACGACCTCATGCCATGACAAATGCCGGCTCTTAAACTTTGCTTTGGTAACAATCGAAAATTTGGCAAGAAGATAAAGTATTCATGGAAAAAATATTTAAAAGATGGACTCATCAAACCACAGCATACGTTTCCACTTTAAATCACATATTAGCTTACGTCTAGACAAGTCGGGTGCATTTCCCGATGCTTTTCATATACAAAGAAGTGTCTTAACCTGCAGTTCCACATGCAGCAACTAACTATTAATTGATGAGAGTTTTCCAAAGCATTCCCAAGCCCATGTGGTTAGTCAATATTACAGCATGTCGAGGGTTTTATATTACAGATCCTCTAAGGGTTATAAGTAAAAACACAGTTTTTTGATTGGTCCATACCTTCCACTGTAATAAATCTATTTGAATATGAGGGTTTGAGGTGCGCTAGCTCTCTAGGTCACACACGGGGCACATTAATCGTAGACCAGTCTGAGAATAAAAATGCAAACGCATTTTTGCAGTCAAGCCCTTTATAAAATTTGCATCTAATCCAACAGATAAAAAAACACACCTGTTGTTACTTGTTCTGTAGGACAGTACAAATAAAACACAGCTAGATCAGACACAAAATCAGCATGTCCTGGTTTAGCCAGGCACTTAATAAGATCAGTGGATAATGAATGTGATTTGAGTAGAAATCGACTGAGACTTACCAGCGCCTGGAATGATGGCTAGCTTGGTTTCAACCAGTCCCATTTTAGCAGAAGTAGCTAAAGTAGAAAACGGAAGAAAGTTAAGGTTGGATTTATTATTAGGCAATATTATTGTAAAACTATTTCTTATTTCTTTTTATTGGAATTTTAAGAAGCCACACAAACATAATTATCTGCTTTACAGTTTTCATTTAAAGTTTCAGTTAAGATTCGTTTTAGTTTTTTTCAGGCTGCTCACTTTAGGGGTCACCACAGCACGTCCTTCCTGACACAGCCACCCTAATTATCCAGGCATGGGACCGGCACTACAATGCACTGGTTTGTGCACCGTAGTGGCTAGGAACCAGTAGGAGAACTCGGCATCTCCAATTAACCTGACTGCATGTTTTTGTACTTTGGCAGGAAACCGTAGCACCTGGAGGACACCCACAAGGACACGGGGAGTAAATGCACACAGAAAGGCTCCGGATAGCCCTGTATGGGGATCAAACCCAGGACTTTCTAGCTGTGAGACCATTCTGTTAAGAATTTTAATAAGATATAAAGTGATACAGTTAAATTGAGGTTTTAATGCTTGGCTAAGATGGAAAAAATCATCACATCGATAACAATTAAATATGTAGAAAAAAAGAGAAATAAAAAGGAGCATGTCTGAAGAATTACCAGCGATCATCCTGCATCGGTGTAGCAGTGGATGGACTCGGGGTTCTAACCGATGGTTACTCACCAGTAAGGCATCTACACAGACATGATTGGCTTTGCCTGGGACAACCATTCTAGCCGTTGTGAGCTGCACGTCTCATAGCGCTCACAAGCCCAGATAAATAAGGTTCCATTTTCTGCATGTATCAGATGCCTTTAGCCAAAGTGACTTACAGTGTGACAGCTTGTCAAAGCAATTGAGGGTTACAGGCCTTGCTCAAGGGCCCAACTGTGGGAACCTGACAGTGGTGGTTCTTGAACCAGCAGTCCTTTTGATAAATAGTCCAGGACTCTGACCACTAGTCTACAACTGTCCTTTAAGTTGTCGTCAAGTTGAATCAGGAAAGGCGTCCAGTGCAAAACTGTCTCAAATCAGATGTGCGGTCCAGGAAAATTAGCTGTGGCGACCCCTAAACACAGGCACAGCTGGAAATACAAGCACTGTGTCATTAGATATTTTAGTGTACGTTCCAGTGGGTTCACCCGGATGGCTTTAAGTGTAACGAGGCTTTCAGGAAGTCATCAATTGACCATTTATTCAATGAATACTTCAAAGGTTATTTTTAAAGAGAAAAAAGTACATAATTGTACCTTACTATTTATACCGTTGTGGTTATTTGACACAGCCTGTTGCACACAGCTGAGTCGTACCCCGGGATACTGCCACCACTAGAGTACACCAGTGTGTATCAATTTTACTTAAAACATTTGGCACAGCATGAATCTATCTGCTGCTATTTAAGCAAAGCATTAATAAATTATGTTGTTCTTGACATTCAGTGTGTGTGTGGGGGGAAGGGGGGTGGCGGAAGGGCAACCAAGATTAAGAGTTAAGATTTAAAGCATTTCGGTTGCTCCATCATCGATTTGGAATGGACGCCCTTCCCGACACGACCCTCCCTTTTTACCCAGGCTTGATGTTTCGTCTGGGTGCACTTAAAGCATCTAAAGTGATTTGCTTTTAATCATCACACAATATTTGTTATAGAAAGTGAGTGAGAAAATTCATTAAAAAAGTTAAAGCGGTTAACTTGTCGTTTCTCTGCTGTGGAATCATCCAGCTTGTGAAGTTCTACGCGGCATGTTTTTAATGTCTTTTCTTTCCTAATGATGTCACATCTTGGCTCAGATTTTTTGTTTTACATAAAACCATTGTTCAAACCTAGGTCATTATTTATTAGGTTTTCCTATTAAAAATTCCTTTAAACTACATCCAATTTGTTGCATTTATGCCCCCTGGTAACAGCAACGACATTCAAAATGACTAGGTTACTAATTTAGCGTGTTTTAAAGTGCACTAGTGTGAAAGCATATGGTGCGTCACTTCTGCTAAGTGAGAACTGAGCTAAGGCAACATGCGCACTTTTCCGAACCCAAACTTGGGTGTGTGAGAGGAGAAAGCAAGACATCTGTTCACTGTCAGAGCAATATGTGGGTGTTAACATGCAAACACACATAGCTAACTCACACGGTGGATAAATCCGGACTAAAATAAATAATCCTGGGTTTAAAGTAATGTTATGTGTCGTTCGATGTAATTATACGATTTGAATCATTTACATACATTTTCATGTTTTAACCAACCTAAAGTCTGCCACATCACCCCACTGCTTTGTTTCTTCACTGGCTTCCTGTAGCGCATTCGGTTTAAAAACAAGGTACATTTGGGGGTTAATCGATCCGCGGTCTGTACCAAGCAACCTCAGAGTCACGCACATCTTGATTTTCCAACCAGTACTCAAGGAAGACGAGCATCAAGGCTTTTCTCTGTACTCGCACCCAAGTGGTGGAAAATAATAACTACAAACTCACCTACTTACAGGGTTTCAGCAGATCTTTGGTGGACTGAAGGACATTTACCAAAGCTACCTAAGAGCACTCCTTGCTGTTTTGGAGATTCAGCCATAACAAACGGTCTCTCATTAAATTAACTCAGGCCTTTATAGTGCCCATATTACTGCATTCAACATGTGAGCAATAATTAACTATGAACTGTGGGAGGAAAATAGGGATAACATGAAAACTGCACAGAAAGGACCTGGACTGCACAACCTGGAGATTCAACCCAGGACCGTCTTGCTATGGTGACAGTGCTACACACACTACCCACTGTACCACCCTTAACTATAATGAGCTAATTATTGAAAATAGGGATTGATCGTTATGTTTATGGCGGGTGAAATTAACATCTCATGGCAAGATAAGACAATGTACAGGTTATGTATAGATGATCTTTATCTAGTGTTCTTTCTGTGCGTAGCTCTAGATGTGCATTATCAGTCTTGTATTGGGCGGGGCAGGTAGCTTTGCATCAGTGTAGTCCTTGTATTCATCAGTAGGACACACATTACCTGCTATTCTGATGTCACACGCTAGCGCCATCTCAAGCCCTCCACCCAGTGCTGCTCCATCAATGGCTGCAATAGTCGGCATTGGTAGATTCCCTAAACCAGGAAACGTGAGACTGGGTGAATATTTACAATAAATCAGCCTTGTCTTTATATAAGTAACATTCAAATATTAGACTTAAGTGCTCTTTAGCCAACATGAGTCTACATAATTTAACCGTCAACCGCTTGGTCAATGATATATTATTAAAATACATTTAAATTGTCTCATGCTAGGGGGTTAACAGGGCTGATGTTCTAAAACTCCTAGGACTAGAGTCCTGATAAGTGGTTTCTATGTAGTTGGTAGGTGTTGCTAAATCATTGCTATGTCTCCCCAGGTAGTCGGTAGGTTGTTAATAATGCATTCTAAATTGTTGCTAAGGTGTTACTGAGGTATCACATTAGTATCCCAGGTGGCTTTCAGGAGAAACAAATCTACGCAGTGAAAGAGGAAGAAATGGAATTAAGTTTGAGAACTTTATTCACGCCAGTCAGGTGGTGCAGCACTAATACACACACAGAACCCCAGAGCAGGGACCTTGATAACATATCCGAGTGGCGACACGTGAACAATGATAACACAGCT
>JAYDZG010000018.1:4524037-4536671 GCA_034509265.1 Microcambeva bendego | reverse complement strand
TATAACAATGATGGTTTAGATCAGGGGTGTCAAACTCTGGCCTGGGGGGCAAGTTTTTCCCACAGTGTAATTATATTTGGCCCGTGAGAAAATACCAAATGTCTACGAGAGCTCACCGGCCCACCGGTAAACCCAGTAGATCAGAGTGGAGCAAACTGGGGTTGAATTAATGTTTTCTTTAAGCACTTCTTCTCACTACTTCAAGACATTTTTCATTTTGTTAGCCTGTGGAAAAGGGTTAGCATTGTAATTCAATTCAAAAGGCTAAAATGGAGAAAGCATAATATTTAAAAATACTTATTTAATGACCTGTTTAAAAAAAAGTATCATTATCAAGAATCGTATCACGCCGTGGGTGTAGTGTATCGTTACGTCACTAATCAGAAGTATTTTTTCATCAAAACACTCAAACACTAAAGCCCAAGTATAAATCAAATGAAGAACAATAATTAAATTAATAACCAGAAATCAATTAAATGATTATAGCCAAAAAATCCCATTATTTTTCCCCTCAGTCTCAATAAACATTTGATTCCATTTTAAATGGTTTAAATGAGAGTAGAATTGTATCCAACAATTGAGTGACAAAAATGGATTCAAACAAAATCTGGCTTTAGTTCCTCTTGGAAAAAAATTTAACATGACTGTTGAGCTCGAAAGATTTCTATGTAGGATCCTTTAAGCTGTCTGCTGGGGCAATTTTCACCAGTTAGATTTGATGCATTACATACTTTTAAATGAGTACCATATACATAAATGTCTCTGTGTAATCCATTCCATATGCCTTCAAATAAAAGTGCCCTGCAGTTAGACATACAGGATATGGGAACGCCACACAGTGCAGTGCATAAGACTAATGTTCCTGCAACTGTGGTCACAGATCCTACGGGAAGAAAAAGTCAGGATGTTTACCTCCACGTCCAACAAAATGCCTACAACTGACTGCATGTGAACTGAAAGGCATGCATTAGAAGCCATTAAATAGTGTTGATTAAAATATAGCAAGATTTGCACATGTATATAGACTTGTTAACATAGCAGACTTCAAATTAAAGGAGATTTATTAATGTAATCAGTGACTGGAAAACGCAACCTGTAGGTAAATCATTTATAAAATGTTAATTTGGGGTGTCTGACAAAAATACACTGGATGAACAATATCCATACAGTACATTTATTAATATGATGGTATAGAAAAGATCATGTACACGAATACGTTGCCTTCTAATTCTTTATTACCAATTATGATTGAAAAGACTCCATGATACTTTTGTGTCCACACATATGGCACAAATTCATTTCTAACAAACTCAATTACATTCCTAACTCATTAACAAAGATCAGAATTACTGTCTATTTTCTATTAAGATAACCCAAAGTACCACCAATAAGAGAATAAGAAGAATGTATGCTTATACCTGTGATTCGGTTTTCACTTTCTCCTTGCATCTGCAAAGACTCCACATAAATGCTTCTGTTCCCAATAAAGCGTGCACAGGCAATCCCACGATATGGCTGACAGAAGCCCTTCTCACGGGTCCTGAGTAACACAAAAATGTAGAAATTATTTTAATGAAATGCTACCACGCCCATATCTCCAGGTGTCAATACAGTTTTTTACTGCCCAGTATTTACTGCCCCATAACGCTGCCTACGTGGAAAGATGTCATGTTATGTTATGTTCACGTCTAGTTCGTAACCCGAAATTTGTAGGTCAAGTTCAAATAAATCATATGTAACCCAAAATACGTGCATGTTAAACAGTTCGTAACCCAAGGGTCTACTGTATAAGTGTTTTTGTTTGTTTGCTGCACATGTTACAATAATCTGTCAAAATTTAGAGAATATTGGTACAGGTCTAGTCCTGGCTTTTTTTTAGAGCCAGTATGATACATTATACCTAATATTTAAGATCTGAGCACAGTTACACACAGTACTGTAGCTCCCAAAGCATCAGTACTGCATTTGAAAAATGATTGTTAGCATCAGCATGAACTGTTTACAATACCTTTCTTTTGCAGAAACATAGGCTGAGCTATGCTGTTACACCCAAAGCCAATTTATTTTTAAACGTCATCAAGAACCAGCCAACAATTCTGTTCAACTTTGAGAATCTTCGTTTCTACTGATCAGAAACATTGCACCAGTAATGTTGATTTAAAGTCCAACAAAGCAACCACATTCTCAATGAAGTCTCTTTCAGGGTATACTGCTGAAAAACTGCTCATGTGCTCATAATCAAGTATGAAGAAATCACAATGATGCATCCCATTCGAAACCCACATCTATGCATGTACTGCAGCACCTTCTAAAATAATGAGCCTTCAAAACTGGCACCATGCTGGTATTTGGATTTTATCGAGAGGAAGTGCTTGCAGGAGAAGGTGCAATGAGACCCACAAAAAAGCAGGTTTATGTACATCCATACCTTTCCCAATATCAACCTTTCAATAGTCTGTATCATTAACAGAAAATGGAAACATGATTAACTATTTGATACTGCTTCAAAGTCCAGTTAATAGAAGATGGGATGGTGGTAGCCTAGTGGGTAGAGCTTTGAGCTATCAACCAGAGATTGGTGGTTCAAAACCAGGCTCCGTTATGCATCCTTGAACAAGACTCTTAACCCTGTCTGCTCCAGGGACGGCATACGATGGCTGACCCTGCGCTCTGACCCCAGCTTCCAAACAAGGAATTGTGTCCCAGTAGATAATGTGTCTGTATAAACATTTCACAACTAAAATTCAAAAGGTTTTTGCTCAACTAGATGACCAATTTCCCCCCCATTTGTTGTATGAATCTGTGCATTAGTCATGAATATTTTAAGAGGGCATCTGGAACCATTAAAAGGCCTCAAGACCAAAACAAAAAACTATTTTACAATACATTGTGTTTTACTTTTTCATATTGGTTTCAATGCAGTGGATGCAACACCGATTTGTAGCCAACATCTGGTGGCTGAGGAAACCGTTCAAAGAAGGGCAGCTCCACTGAAGCTTTACAAACTCTGTGTATTACATCTCTTGACCTCACTGACCCACATCGCCGGGTGGAATCCCAGTGTTTAGAGAGATCCAGTACTACAGTACAGTGGGTTGAGCAAGGACTGATGAATGTGGGTTTGTGGGTTCTGACTGCCGCAATCCAGCAGATCTCACACAGTTTGTTTATGGTGCAGTGCTATGCTGAGGTTTAACTGTTTTTCTCATCATGTATTTAATCTTATGCTGGATTAAATAGATCGGAACGGACAGACACAAGAACAATATGGTGTGGGAGAGCACCTGAAAAAAACCACTAGGCTATGGCTGGCCCCATGTATTTTGACCGAAGAACAAATGTAACAATTGACAATCAACCCAGGAGTAGCTTTTCTCATTTTTTCCTTTGAATGCAGAAGTGATCTGATTCCAAACACATGCAGCGGTCCACCGTTCCCATATGGACTTCTCAGGATTTGTGTAAATGATGAGGGAAGTGCTCGTCAGAAAAAAAATGTAATGAATACCTTTGGGCTTTCTCTTCTAAGTTATGAGGACTTGTACATCGTTTCTGTTCCAGTTCTGAGGTTAGAATATTTGAAAGTGTTTGTGAAGGGATTTAAGAACCCTGCCCACCCCCCTATCCCCACCACCACCACCACACACACGAATTTCTGCCCTGTTCACATTTCGAGTGTCGTTGTGGATTGATGCCAGAAGAACTGGTAATGTCTAAAAGACATGGTCCTGTTGATACTGCTATCACATATGGTTACAATTTTGCTTTAGTTTAAATTAACTGGGAGGAACTGTCCCTACAGAAAATGTTTGAAGATTCAGATTACCAAGAAATAGATTAACTTCATACTTTGTTAGGTGAAACAATGATGGGCAAAGGCATTCCTGCATAAAAAGAAAAAATGTTATAGTTACTAATCCAGATACATGGTTAGTCCCAAAATTCATGTTACACAACATACACCAAGCTTACCAATACTGTGATGGATATCTCTAGTGTATTCAGTTTAAATGTCAGAGTCACATTATTATGATTATTATGAGTGAATATCCAGAGTAACCATGGTGTGCAGCATGGGCCACCACTATTCATGCAGGGAGTGAGTCAATAGTCCTGGTAGATCCACATGTATCTGGAGCCATACACACAGCAGTGCATCCGACAGCTGCTGGAAGGCATTTGGTGTAGAATCCACAGAGCATGAGGTGGTCCCACAGATGCTCAATTGGGTTCAAGTCTGGAGAATTATAGGTCAGTGTCATTCTAGCCATGTGACATTTTATTGCTGGAAGTTCCCATCCACCACAGGAACGAGAATCAGAATGTATGGGTGTACATGGTCTGCAAGGATGGTTGGATGAATGAGCCAAGAAAATTTCCTATACCATAATGAAAGTAAGTTATGGTCCCAATAATGGGACTTGGCAATGTATAAATATACAAATCCTTCTCACACAGGTGCACTAATACTAATGGTAGGAAAAAGAAAAGGCATCAACCACAACAATGTGAAACAAATATATTACAAATTCTACATCCAGGAAAAGCCAGTGCAAAACAGGACAGGTGAGGACATGAATGTTCTGCAGGGTAAAGTGGCTACTTTTCCCGAGTAAGCCCAGCTAAACATAAATGACTAACTGAGAAATGAACAGCTATTGATTTTAATATTTTACAAATGGTAATAGAGCTTGTTTGTGTGTCTTTGAGCAAAGAAACCATCTGTAGCTGTTTATTCCAAAGCCTTTTTGTAGAGTACAAAATGCCTTCATGTGGTCAGTTTTAAACAGTCTCAGCTCTAATGCGAGTCTCATCTGGATGAAATCCATGATCATTTTTCCCATCTCAATATTTACGCACAGACGTCTTGGATGGTGTTGCTTCAAAAGGACAACTCACAAAGTGCCTTTATAAATGAGCATGACAGTTAAACACATCTGGTAATTTTTACAGGGGGTTTAACAACGCAGGCTTGAAGCTATTATTTTTTTTAACTTTAGTCATAAGCTATATGGAGTTTGAATGCTCGTTCTCACATTATTTTCCTTTGGCCTTCAGAAAAACTCAAGATATGTGGAATCTGATCTAAGTGGGTTTAAATGCATCCGCCTAAGTGAGTAACTTGAATTATCATCCAGTCCACCCAAAGATGATGGGATGATGAGTCTGGTTCCATTTTTTAAAGAGCCAATATTCTTTGGGCCAAATGCCACACAAATAAATTTGACTTGTCTTGAGCAATTTATTGCCATTCAATCTGTGCCATTTCTTGGGCAGACATAGTATTCACTCCTCAGCCATATCACAGGCTCGGCTAAAACCTGACATGCAGGACAGACCTCAGACTTCATATCTTGGTCTCGAACCAAGCTAAACAGAGAAGGCGTTGTACAGAACCCTGTGCAGGACCCTCCACCTGCTGAGAGCTGACACTCGTCAACTCTCTCCCGTTCTAGTAAAGCAGGCACAATGTCCTTATTCAAAAACCTAATGGCATCACATTCCTAAAAGTCAGTCCTGAGTTCTCCAGCACATTGCAGCATTGTTCGAACGCAGAAGGCTGAAGTAATAGAATCAGGGATGACACAGATCTTTCAAAATTTGTCAAATGCCAATGTTCCTGGTGAACAATCGGCCCAGACATGACTTAACAGTGGTCAGATGGGTATTTTGCAATAATGCCTAATCACCTGTACTCAAGCAGAGCCAGTTCCGAGGCTCCACTGCAAACAAAGTGTTATTGTGTTTTGCTGGCAACAGATTCTTATTTGTTCCTAACAAAAGACAAATTAGTCCACAAAACATGAGACATAATTTCTTTTTACATTTGCATGTAAGTATTTTTGTTTTGATTTCTTTTTACCAAAAGAAAATGTCCCTTTGAGACACCGGCACAAATGCATAGTGTTCCTAAATATTTCAGCCCAATTTAACTAGTAAGGATTTGGTGCATGGCATGGAGAAATTTTAATTGGTAACAGAGATTTTAAACATTTTTGGGACATTGACATCAGCACATTGATAGTAGGTGGGGCAATAAAATGTTATCACCAGCCAGGAAACACATTACACATGAAACTTTTACCATTACAAAGAAGAGTCATTGTATAGACACAGACATATACTCAGCTGTTAGAGAATGAAAAAAATGTCACCACAAGATGACAAAAGTGTAATTTCTGCCCATGTCCATACAGACAACATACACAATGCACACCCCAAAAACAAGTTTTAAATGCTCGTTATTTGGCAACAATCCAGAGTAGCAGTCATTTGGAGTTTGGGCAATATACGAAGGGTCATTGAAAGACAAAAGCATTCTTGCTGGGTGGAATTTACAACACTGTCCTAATCTCTGTGACCCAAGACTAAGCACAGAATCTGCAAGGATCAGCCAGTTAACAACGACACTATTCCACTCTAAATAATGAAATTCCACATCAGCTTGCCAAACATCTATAAACATGCTGAAAAACTTACTCACATGCTGAAAAAGTACTCATCAGCAAGTCAGAACAAATGTTTACTTTACACATCACTCAGGAACCATTCGAGTTCCTTACACTCATAGCATGAAATTCAGACAATCCAGAAGACCAGCAGGTAGCATGTAAACGCTCAACTTGGAGCATTTTTAACAAAAAAGCCTTTCTTGTACATTTCAAAACTAGTGTTTTAACTTCACCTCCATCAGTTGAATATGTGTTATTAACCCAAACAAAAAAGGAACCATACTAAGGGTCTTAAAAACGTACATTTAATATTTAAGTCTGTTTATGATGCAACAAATATCCACTGTAACTGGTGAAATTTCAACCAATAATCAAAGAATGCTGTCTGATGAATAGATTATTTAAATAATTCCCATCAGCAGACTTTTAAATTAAATTGAGAGATAAGCTGTTGATTTGAGTCATATCATTTTAAAAATAAAAAAGCATATAATTAAATGTATTTGTAGTCTTTAAATAATAAATCATTTAAATCGGAACCATTACACATTAAAATAATACAAAAGCTGCAGTATGGAGCCTGAATGCATACTAAAATCTGCACTCTGCATGTGGATGTGCATAAAAACTTTCTTTAATTAAAATTATGTGGATATTTTGAATCAAGTTCCTATAAAGGTCAAAAATTGATTATCATAATTTTATGTCTAAACAAATCTTATTAGGAAGAATAAATATACCAACAAACTGTGTATAAATTTGGTTTAGGATGTTTAGTTAATACCAATAATTAAACTTTTCCTACCAGCTAAATGTACTACATCTACATTTTGAAGTCCACTGATGGTCCCCGTTCTTCTTTTTATTGAATAAATATAGACGTGTGGACACAAAACTGGTTTGAAATTGTACCGTGATGCTATAAGCTTAAACGAAACTGGCAAATGCATGTTCAGAAAATTGGTAAAGATTCTTTTGTGTCATTAGGTTGAGCAGATTTAACAACATTGTAAGATTATATTTAAAGATGTTCCTTACTTTAACTGCTGAGGATCTAAAGCTTTTTCTGTGAAATGTTTAAGAGGAAAAAAGCTTTTCTGCTCAAAAGATCTGCCATCAATCAGTGTTTCAAGATTTAAGATATAACTGAACATGGCTGTTTTGTTTGAATATAATATTACTCTAGTTCAACGGTTGTTTTTCTTTTAAAAGCTAGACTTGAATGCATGCCTAGACTTGATTAAATGTCCCCTCGCACATTGTATCCTTTATTTAAAGACTCCGTTTGGCTCTGGCCTTGTGTTTTTTTTCCTTGGGGAATGGTGACCACCAGCTCTCTGAATCTCAAGAAAAGTGAGAAAGAAGTTCTTTGTTAGTTATGATGGGCTTCGCCACAGCTCCAGAGTTCTACACTGCTAACAGCTCTAGTCTCTTTTTCACTGGTGTCACGTCCAAATTAAACAAGTGCAGCACTGCAGAAAAGGATAAATCATAACTGAGAAGGTGGAGAGGTAAGAAACAGTCAGAGTACTGTCTTGAACTACGCTGAAACGATCATATGCCTCACATGCCAGACAAAAAAAAAAAGTTTCAGAAACATGTCGGTACTGACCTTTGACACAAAGGAATAATAAATGTTCTGTTATCTTCAGTTGTATTATTTCAATTAAAAACAGAGCTATTAAGCATTAAAATTCATAACCAGAACCTGTTGTTTTTCAGTAATGGGTCTGAATGCATGTTAAACTGAATTTCTTTTTAATAAACGTGAAAACTGACATGATATAGCCTCTACTACTGAATCCAAACTTAGATTAGTGTAAAGACTAGAGTAGATCATAGAGTAATAATAAACACTTACGCATCATCTGGTCCACGAGTTGGAGACTGACCTGTAAAATCACAAAAAAGAATCTTAACCATGATCTTATCTGAGCATTTAATAATTAAAATAGTGTTTAGTACCATGTTACACATTTTTGAAAACCCCCTGAAAAAAATAGACTGAAATTAATAATTATTTTTAAAAATATGTAATTAATAATATTTTTTACATTTTTATAGGTGGCATGGTGGTGTGTGTAGTACTGTCACCTCACAGCAAGAGGGTCCTGGGATCAAACCCCAAGTGGGCCGATCTGGGTCCTTTCTGTGTGCGTCGTGCATGTTCTTCCTATGTCTGTATAAGCTTCCATGCAGTCAGCTTAGAGACACCGAATTGTCCTATAGGTACGTAGCCACTAGGATGTGTAAACTGGTGCACTTTAATGCCAAAGCTTAGATAAATAGGGAAGGTCGAGTCAGGAAGGGAATACAGTGTAAAAAATGATGCCAAATGATCAATCTGGCATTAAAAAAAAATATTGTTTTACATTGATGAAGAAATGAAATAAAAATGATCAATTAAAAAAAACTATCAAATAATATCAATTGATTATTTAATGTATTTAAAATACTGATTAAATATTCCAATACTACTGGATTACTCCCAATATTTTCTTAGCTGTTACCAAAACAAAGTAGCTCTATATAGTGAACCAGTAATGTAACCCATTCTTTGGAAATAATCCTAGACATTTTACAACACTACTCAAAATAACAGTTCATCTATTTCTAATTTTACATCCATCACCATTAATCCCAATCAGTCATTTGGTAACATTATACATGGAAAAGTAAGCCATTCCATCTACCCAGGGCTCTCATTATACACACCATATTGCATAAATGTTCCAAACATATCTGTTCATTGCTTTCGTGACATGATGAAGTTCTCGTTTAAGCATGAGATCTTTCATCCACTCCAGATTTTCAGTATGAACCGACTCTGAGGGCTAGCTTTGGTTTTCACTCGACCTTTCCAGAGACGTTCTTGCATTCAGTGCAGAAGAATAACAACATTCTTACACTAATATAATTCTGGAGGGATGCAAGAGGTACAATTACAAACATGCTCCTAAATGGGCATTTGGGGGTGGGGTGGGATAGAAGGTGTAACTGAATGTGAAAGTGTGAAGCAATGCACACAGAAAGGATAAACAAATGGCATGACGCAGTGTTACCAACAGAAATAAAGACTTTAACGTTTCTGTTAATCCAAGTGCTGAATAATCAAACCATCAATACACTGCTGCAGCGTAGTGTTTATTAATCTCCAACCTGCTTTGTCCTGGTCTCCAAAGTTTTTGATATGGTGTTAGTAAAGCCTCTGAAAAAGCAATGCTGTATTCCATACAAATAGTTTCCTTGACTAATATCAATGTGCACTATAACTGAGCCCAAACATGTTAACATCTCTATCTCTAGAATATAAAAAAAATATTCTCGTTCAACAACATCAAGCTTCTGTACTGCAACCTTGCTTTAAATCCCACCAAAGACTTTGTAGAAGATTTAAAGCTGAAGACTAGGAAGCCTACTCCATTCCAGGATTGATGCCTTAACCAAGATTTGGTTGATTTGGGATTATTGTCTTCCTGGAAAGTCGAATAACCACCAAGGTTCAGTTTCACCACAGAAAGTAGAACATTCTACCTCAAAATGCCTTGGTATTTCCAGGAATCCATGATCGCACGTTTAAGATTGCAAGTTTCTAATGCAGAATAACATCCCCCCATCATTACTAACCAATATCCATGCCTGACTGTAGGGATAGTATTGTTCTGGTCATAATCCTTGCATTTCGTATGCCAGACAAACCGCTGAGCCCAAACCATGAGCCCACACAGTTCCAGTTCTGATTTTTCACTCAGTAAAACAGTGCACCAGAATTCCACAGACATATCGAAATTCCCCCTGGCTAATTCCAGTCTACCCTTCCTGTGCTAATTCCAGTCGACTGTGTTATTTGGTTAAGGTGAACGTCATGGCATGATTTTTAAAACTAAGAATCTTTTAGTTGACACAAGTGTTTATACACCATACATGTTAAATAAGTATCACCTTCAAAACACTGTAGTCTTCATATATACGGATAACTTACCTAGGCGCACGTAAAGAACCCCTGTTGCAGTAATAGCCTTGAGCGAATTCGAAGCAACACACTGATAGTATCCTGTGTCAGTGGTGTCCAGATCCTGAATACGCAGTTTGGAGCCATACTCGGTTTTGCGGATTGAGATGCGACCCTGTTCCTGCACCACTGGGGCGTCGTTCTTTAGCCAGCGTATGGTGGGCAGTGGGTTACCGACAACCTTGCAGTGCAGAGTGGCTGTCTGGCCCTGCATGATGGTCATGTTGCTTGGGGGCTCCACAAAGTCCAGGAAGTGTCCTACGGAAAGAGGGGTGACAAAAAGAGAACGAAGGTTAGGGTCCTGAAAGAATTCCTGATCAGAAAATGGCATTCCCTAAACTGTTGGAACAACGGTTGTAAATTTGTCATATAAAAAAGTGTGTTTGTTTTCTATGGAATCAAAATTTAAGATGTGGATCTGTACTTAAAATATCCGGATTAAAAGGATTTAGATGCCAAATATAATTATGTGTGCAAAAGAGTTTTTAAACCACATGCTGTCCTACCAGGTATTCAAAAATAAAAGAGGGGAAAGCCAATAAAATGTATGAAAACTTGAATTTAACAATGTATTTTGACAGCTGTAGGATATGCAAAAGTGAACTTTCATCTCCACTAGTTCTGGAGAAGCATTTCACTTTTTTGTTATTTTCTCTGTTGTTTGAATATATGAGAGATAAAATTGAGTATGAGGCATTGTTACTTTTGCAACCTGGAGCAATACAATAAGTCCCATATTATATATACATTTATACAACATATGTTTTTTTTTATTTGTTTATTTTCATTACAATAAAATCTGATTCATTGTAACCAAACATCAAATTTAAGTGATGCTTTAAATAAATTAGACTATTCCTGCCGAAAAGCTGATAAAGTCAGTAATTATGCAATTAAACAGTACATATGTGCATCACACTGGCTAGTCCCCCAATAAACCAAATGCATCTGTAGCTTGAAACATTTCTATTTTTCCTCCAGTTACTCCCCAGATGCCGAAAATGCAGACTCAGTGATGAGAGACGCATGACCCTGTGTTTGAGGGTCTGATCTCTCACAAAGCGCAGAATTCCAGAGAGAGCGTGATCCGCCACATCTGGATTAGGTAAGAGTGGATTTTTTTTAAAGCCCAAGAAACAAACATGCTGTTCTGTGCAGCTCCATCTTAATGAATGTGGGGTGAATAAGGAGCATTAGGGAAGGGTTGGTGCTGGTGTTGGTTTTACCGGACCTTCAGAGTGTCTCTAACATCTGAAGACAAAGAACATATCACTAACTACAAACTATATGTTTAACTAAAGTAATTATATTTATAATACTCTTTTAATCACTATGCAATGAAATCCATTTTCCACATTTTAACCCAATCCGTGCAGTGAAACACACATATACGCACTAGTGAACACTAGGGGGCAGTGAGCACAAGTGCCCATAGTAGTGGGCAGCCCTAGCCACGGCGCCAGCGGAGCAGTCTGAAGTTAGGTGCCTCCATTAAGGGCACTTCAGTCGTGACCTGTACACGCTGGGAATTGAACCGGCAACCTTCTGATCACAAGCCCAGTTTTCTAACCACCAGGCCACGGCCATCTCTAATATTGCATCACAAATACTAAAAACACATATATATATAAATAATATATATTGATGACAAACCATTTGCCTTTTGCCTGTGTCCAGACTCTCAGGGACACCCAGTATGTATCTGTATATTTTGTCTGATTCAATGGTAACGTGCTACAACAACTCCAAGAAATACTGACAGCCACAATGGGTGACCTGTTAAAACATGGTTTTTTTACAATTGCCAATCAATCCCTGTTACAATATTATTGAATAACATTGTAAAAACTAGTGGGTGTTAAAAGAACCATCACAAAATGGAATGCACCAAAGTAAAATCTTCTTGTAATCTTTGTATTCCGTTCATGCATCTTCATCCTACTTTCAGCACGTCTAATTGCCAGATTGTATCATGCTTGCTTTCCACTAACACCAACTCCTGCTCTGATAAAAAATAAAGCTACCCCCACCGCCCCAGATGTGGGCAGTTGCTGTGTGCTGTGTACAGTGTGGATCAGCACACTGCATTGCATTGCATCAGTTGTGTGAGCGACCCTGTCTGGCTTTAATATCTCACCCCTATATGAACAGCAGGCCAGTCATTAATGTG
>JAYDZG010000018.1:4510091-4521134 GCA_034509265.1 Microcambeva bendego | reverse complement strand
AAATCTTTTAGCTGACACAATTAACTTAACCTCAGTTTTTCCAATGCAAATTACAGCGGAGTGAATCAACGTAGGAATGTGCATGGAAAACACGACCAGCTATAAGAGAAGCTAGATTAAAATGGCTGTGCTGAAGTGAGGGGCTTGAGACCGCTTCAGACTTGACGCAATGGAAAATCTGCTAACGGTGCCACTCAACCATGATGTCACCAAAATGTTTAATTAAACTTTCCTAGCCTGCTGTTTGGAGTAAGTCCTCACTCTCACATGTTTAATCCATACTTTCCTTGTTTTAACCTGTTTAAATGAGCTCTCTTCAAATTTGTCTCTATTTTGTTCTTTGACGTCCTATGATTCAGGGTTTTCTTGACTTTGTCAGAGCAGGAAGAGATGGCAGAAAGTGTGTTTGCTTGTTTGTGGGCGGCCAGGACCAAGGTGATAAACGATGTAGGTGGTGCTGTCAAGCTCCTGTAAGCCAGCCTAGCCCCTCAATCAACCATAGCTTAAAAGGTGGTGATTTGCTAGGACAGCAACTCCTCTGTGGTGGCCAATTGAGCAGTGCTTTGAGACAATCATTTAAAAAAAAGATTGAATTCTGGCTCTGACATTAAGCCAATATTGGGCTTTTAAGCAAGACCCTTAACCTCTCAATTTACAATGGCTAACTCAGTTATTTCATTGTACTGTACATGTGTTTATGTATACATGACAAAGGCATTCATCTATTCTACCTAGAAGATTCTAAATTTCAACTAAGGACTACTAAACACTGATGACATGCCAGATAATCATAATCTCCAGACAAACTGCTATATTTAACCCTAATAGAGCCTGGAGTTATTAATCAATCAAACTACCAGCCTGGAGCTCTTAAATAGCAAAATTGAAAATTACCTCTGCCAATACAAAGAATTTGCAGATGTAATCTCCATTGCTTTCAAATAGAAAGCACCAGCTAGCCCTTACCCTCCTGGGGGGTTAGTTAATAGCGAGAATGGATTGGTTATAAAGATTAAGAAGAGATTTCATGTCTTTAAAAGGGGGCTGATTCGACAAGTTAGAGTGTATTTATGCGTCAATAGTGTTCAGAAGCCAAAATCAGTGGTTGGAATCACATTTTTGGCACCGACGTGTCCCACTAAAAAAAACGAATGGAAGATTCCAATACAAAGCAAATAAATAACAAGAAACTGTTTCCTGCTCGACATAATGGCATGCCTTCCATCAGGTCTAGACATATTTAACCGTGTAAATGGCTTAAGAGTGTGATGGAGATCTAATAGCGCAGCCAAAAATGTCAAACTTTTACAATTAACAAGTAAAAAGTCCAACTGAGCTGCAATGAGTCCATATAACATATAACATGAGGCGATGACAGACGTGCACTAGCTTACTAGGGTAAAGGAGATTATACAGTATTAAATTATTACTGGGTCCTATTGGCATCATGTTCCTTTATTTTGCTGCCTTTTTAAACTAAAATATAAAACTTATTGTGTGAGCTAAGCAGAGTCTGCTGGGAAAATTTCAACAACCTCTGTTAACAAGATCCATGTTAAGACTCATAAACAGAGCAAAATGTCAAACATCATAGTTAAACCTTAATGGCTTTACTTATTTTCTTCTGCTAATAATTTGAAAAGAATGCGTCTACTACACACTCCTTGTCGCTTCATCATCCTGCTCTCATTTTAAGAAATCGTTGTCGATTAGTTTAATCCCCAGACCCATTCTCCTCACAGCCAACGCAAATAATTCTGCAAAGCACAACATTTGATTTTTCTGCTTCTATTAAATGTGGCTGGTGTACAAAGTGGTCGACTTTCTTTTTTAACTTGATTTATGTGCGCCTCATGCTCACGTCCTGACACGCGCCCCAGCAGAGACCACATTAAGCCATATATCAAGATCCAGATCTTCACAAGCAGCCCTCATACACACTCTGACGTCTGTGTGACTAACCAGAGCATTGTAAAAACTCCTAAAGTCATTATTTCCTTTCATTCTGCAGAATGAGGACTGCCGGGCTGTTATTCGTCAGTGCTGTTCATGAGGAAGAGATAGTGTGCTTGGTTTCCAGGTACATAATAGTGGCATGTGCACAAATAAACCAAGACAAGAGAGGAAGACGGACCATTCTGTCTTTTTCTTTATTTTAAGGTTAATGACTTTAAGGTTAATGGGCTTGTAATCATGAACTATCCAAGCATGACAAAGGGATTGTAATGGTTGATGTGCTAGGGCTGACACTTTATGGAGACATTTGGAATTTGCATTCAAAGCATATACAAGCATCTAAATTAAGCTTGGATTCATCATATTTTAAGAGTTTCTGAGATATTCAAAAATATGAATACAAAATCCGGTTTGAGAATCAACACAGAAACCAAACGCCACTATATCAAGTTTATCATTTAATGAATTATTATTCAATTAAGTGCACTCTGTTGCCACAATAGAAATAAATGTACTTATAAGTAAGTATTTTTGTACATCCACCAAGCTTTCTAATAGTCACCAAGTTTACAAGCCATCCATCAAACCAGGTGATTAACATTTTTTTCTCTTGAATTTTTGTCTCCAATTAAGCTGACTGCAAGTTTTTGGACTTGCAGACATGGGGAGAACTTGTAAACTCCAGACAGAAGGGACTCGTACCACCCTATCCGGGGATCGAACCCAAGACTTTCTTGCTGTGAGGCTACAGTGTTATCCGCCAAGCTTAAAGGAAGATTAAAGGTGGAATAACCAGCAAAATGTTTCAGAAGAGAAAGTTAATAAACATTTTTAACATTAACTTGATGTTTATTATGTATACAGTAGATTATTTAGAGCATGACAACCTTGTTAAATCTTATTAATGTTATTTGGATATGCCTCACTCAGTTCTGAATTTTAGCTGAAGTGTATACATGAATGTTCAGGTAATATAAGACTGTCAAAGAGCCTGACATGATCTGTTAGGACTACTGGATGCAGGATATGACATCTGGCATTACTGAGATATGACGCTCTTGTGTCATTTCAAAGTGTTCAATTAAAGTAAACATCTATTTCAGATCAGCAGTGTGCCAGCATTCATCACAACTTTGGAGTTGACACTCCAACCCACATCATGTTCTTTATATTACCAGACAAACCTTGAAGTCCCTTGTAGCTACAGTTATTTCAGTCCCAAAGTGGCAAAATGCAACAACATATAGATATATACAACTGAATATCTAAACCAGAGAGTCACGTGCACTGTCGATGGATGAAAACCTTAAAGCTTAAAGAGTCCCACTGTGGCTTACAAGATGTAACAAAGACACAATGAGTGTTCGTGTACAATTTTCATTTTGTGTTTAGCTGCCTGTAAAAAATTGGTTATTTTTTTCGATGACCCATTTTTTGGCTCGCGGCCTCAGGTAGTATAATCCAGATAGTCTATGACCATGTAAAAAAGTTTTGAGTTGTGTGTTTTAGATGAAACTGGTGTACGTGTAAGTACCTTCAGGGGTTGGCATGCCTCCACTCTGGGCCTCGGCCAGGGGCTCAATCTCTCCAGACTCCGACAGGTTCGCATCGGCCCCTGCTAAAGATAGGAAGGGTTAGTGGATTCTTCCTGACATGATCTTGGCCCTACATGTTACAATCTGTGCCGTCAATTTACTGGAAAGTGTTGATGGCTATATTTCAAAAAACCTCTTCATATCATCTTAATCCGCCTAATCTCCCTCCTCAACGACGTCTTTTTAACAGCAGCCGAACATGCACGATAAAAGTTTCTCAACAAGAAATAACCAATTTAAAGCAATAAAGCAAATCCATGTGAGAGGGGGAAGCAAGAGCACAGGAAGAGCCAACACTGGTTTACATGTTAAAACAGATCGTACCAGACACGCTACAAAGAATCAATAAACAGAGAAACAAATCACAGAAAATATTTTTGCTCCGGGGGGAAGAAATCATCTATGGCAGATTCAAAAGGCAAGGAAGCCACAAACGCAGAAATTTCATGGTGAAACATGAACCGGGCTACAAGAGAACAATTTCATCTAATACAGATGTTGAGCAATAAAGGTTCCAAGTACTGTGATGCTAATGAGAGTGGGCATTGCCAAAGGTGGAGATTCTGAAACAGATGAGTTCATCCCTGTAACACTGACCAAAGGATCTGCTTATGTCAAAAAACAGAGCGGGCGCGTATTGTGCTTTTAATCTAATTCAAAACGTACATAACATCCATTAATTCGTCTATTAAAAAAAGAGATAATGGTGCAGGACAGCTAACCATAGATTAGTAAGTAATGAAGAAATTCTTTTCAATAGCCTGTTCTAAATTAAAGTATTAATAAAAAGAGAAGTGAAAAACAATATTAACTTGTTTTACTAATGATCAAATCCATCTCCCATCAATCTTCACAGTTAAGTTTAAGTGCTCACTCACTTTCTTAACCATTTATCCAAGCAGAGTTGCAATGGGGTTGATGGAGCTTTTCTACTCCTGGGCACACAGCAACACCCTGAACAGGGGAACCTGTCTATAAACTCAATGGGCAATTCAGTGTCTCCAATTAACCTGACTGCATGTTTTTGAACTGTGGGAGGAAACCAGAGCTCCAGGAAGAAATCCCCACAGACACAAAGAAAACCTGCCGGGGATCGAACTCAGGACCTTTCTGCTACCCACTTAGCTATTCTAGTGTATATTTCTTAGTGTATATCTAACACCTGCCATCTTATATGTCCACGAAAATGTTTTATTTTATTGTTTTCAGCCCTACACATGCGGTGAAACATCCAGTTGTTCTTTTACATGTTAAGACATGCAGCAGTGTTTTTAAGAATATTGTCTTTCCATTATCAAGTGTGTTCTTAAATTTAACATGTATTTAAAGGAATTACAGTCTATTCTTGGTGTGATCTTAGCAGATCCACGCCTAAGCAAAGCAGCAATAGTGCTTTCCATTACTTGTGGAGTTTTTTTAGATGATGTACCTTGACGTACCTTTTTATAGAATATGCTGCTTTTTGAACCCTGCTATTGAAACACCTGGTTTGAGCTCGTCTGGGAGTACTTCACTTTACATTCTTCTTTGTGGCATAGAGTGTGAATGATGAAACAACATTTTTAACTAGTGAACTAATTGCTTAGGACATCTAGGTTGTTTTAACATGCTTGTAGACTTGTATTCTGCAGATGTTTGTGCATTATCTAATTTTAAGTGTAAAAAACCTGAGAGATCACTAGCAGCAGTAGCTGAACAAAAGGAACTTGCCATGCATGAAGCATTTACACGTATTAAAAGTTTGAAAGAAAGAAAAAGCCTTTCTTTGACAATAAATTATCTGTAACAAGACAAGTCATTTCTGCCAGCAGGTTTAAATGTCTTAATAACATGTTATTTCTGAAAACACTCGCGCTAAAACAAATCCCGCCGCCCTTCTCGCCCCCTCCCGTCTGATACAGCAAGAGATCAAACAGTATAGACGCTCAAACATCAAGATTTATGCTGCTGTTATTCTTCCTTCTGCTAATCTTTATGACAGCCTCGTATAAAGCGCTGTACAAGTCTGTAAGTACCAAACCACATTTGGCATGCACCAAGCAGCTGGTTCACACCGACATCTCCCACATAATTACACAGCACTCTGTTAGCATGTAGCATTTATCAATGCTACCCTGGTCATGCTACTAGCGCCTAGCTATTAGACACTGAAATTACGTTAATTCTGGACCGTCGCAATTGATCCGGTCCTCACCGGGCCAAACAGACTTGTGTGACTCTGAAAAACAATGATTTATTAGCTCATTACAGTCATTTGATTCACACATGGTTCTCTGTAAAGAGAACAGTTTATGCTTCCATAGCACATGTAGAAGATTATGAAAGCGTTTTCTCTTTTATTTCCAAACGTCAAAGAGAATGTAGATGAATCGGACCGGCTGTTCATCGTCAAAAAGTGTTTTATAGGCTCCAAATATCCTCTATACTCTATATTTTTATTGTCATTTCATTTTATGGCTGTTAGTTTCCATTTATCATACTTATTTCCAAAGCTCAGCTGCCTGAACACAAGACACAGACCAGAAATTCTATTAAGGTTTGTATTAAACATTGCCATATTTTAGACATTAAAACATCCAAAAGAAAGTAAAACAGTAAAGTTATATTAAACTGTCACGTATTGTAACTGATTTTAGTTAAATCGTTAAAACGATGATGAAATTATAACATCTGTGGCGGCCTGAGGTCCAAAATAACTAGAAAAGTAAACACAATAAAGTGACAGAAATCCAACAACAAATCACAATAAGGAGCAAGGTCAAGTAGGTGTGTTTGGAATGTGCCGTCGGCTATTAGAGGTTCACTGCACTCCCAGGTAAACAATGTAGGGAACCCATTTAAACAAAAACAATACACAAGCTGTAATTATTCCAAAAAGAACATGGAGTCTGGAAAAAATCCTCACACGACTGATTCCATGATATGCTGTAATAATTCTGTTATAATTAGCTCAGCTCTGCATATAAAACGAATAGTGCTTAGAACACACTGGAGAGCTGATTAAATACCTAATTTTATACCCATTTTTAGCCCAAACAACACATAAAATACAATGTACAGTTATTGATAAAAAACACCAGTGTGACTGGTTCGAATGCCCCTCAATAGTTTGACAAAAATGGACTGATCTGATTACGAGCAATTGGAAATGATTCTGCAGGATAAATGAGTGTTGGTAGCATTGCTTGAGCCAAACTCTTAAAAATGGAAGGCCCGGTGATCATTACCACCAGCTCAGAGATTCTGAACTCCCAGGTTCAAGCCTTGGCTCAACTCCTAAATGGGATTCGAGTGGGAATTGACCAGATTAAACAGGGTTGAGTTTGTAATAACCCTGGTTGCCCAGGGTGCCTGGATTAAAGTTGAGGAACACATGGGCTGAAGCGTGGTTTCCATGTGCAAAGCACATGTAGCCCAACTCTCGCACAAATTCCCCAATGTGTGGGTGTATAAAAAGGGATCAGTAGACTGCAGGCTAATCAGAAGAGTGTGTCAGTCAAGTCTCCACCCATCCGTGGGCCCTACCTGGGATCCCACAACTGGAAATTAAAAAATGCAAGTTCATAGGATGGCCAAACTGAGGATGCTACATTGTGAGGTTGGAGGATAATTAATTACTTTAAACGAAGCCCAAACAAGCAGAAACATATATGTAATATTACTGGCAGACTTCTCATAGTTTATCCGTCGATCCTTAAATGTATAAAGCCAATGAACAGCATCATAGTTCATTTTAAAAACTACAATAAAAATGTACAACCACTTCATTATATACATCTGTCTAGAAGTTTTTTTTTTTAACTTGTCTTCTAAAAACAGAAAATGAGAGAATATGCAGTCTGCACTTGGCTCTGGGCTCTACTGTGTCCTGAGGGAAAGAGCTGAGATGAATGAGCAACTGTTATTTGGCTGAAAACCAAAGCGATTATGAATGCTCACACGAAACGCCAAATGAAGACAAAGCTGTTAATTGTTTGAGTTTTTACAACAGCTACATAACTTCGGCTTGCTTAAATCATCTCTCCTGTCACTGTCCTGAGTTAACAACTCTTTAATTTAATGTATAAATAAGTAGAACTAAAACAGGTGTGCTTTAGCCATCGCTGATGTTCTCTCCCAGTGTCACACTTTACTCTGTTCCTTCAGTTTTTAAATGAAGATCCAGACTGACTACTGCATATAAGATCTCTGAGTTTAATTCTTAACACCATCTCCGCACTTGAGTCATGTACATGGCAGGAAACATTGTAATGTGTCTTTTACTGGTTAGCAAAAAGTCTGGGAATCACGCTTCCACTGTCCATGTGTGTCTGCCATGTATGTTTTGCTTTAGTTTTGTTATTGACAGGAATTTTAGGAATGTCTTTGCTTTTGTGTTGTTTAATCATTCCTTAATGCTCTCTGCTGTTCGGACCTGGTTTTTTTCACAGCCACAAAACACTCCAGCATCAACTGTTCGAATTGTTTGAAGCCAAGTTTTGCAGGCAGCACAATATGGAACAGCTTTTTCTTATAATTACCAATGCACGGCTTGAACGGCTTTAACACACATTTTTGATTGAGTCTTGGCTCGGGTTGGGCTGTGTGACTAGTTGACTGTTGTTAATTGAGAAGGACAACCCGAACTGGGAGCTAAAAACCTTTATTTATATTTTTTTCTTAATTCTGATGTGTCCAATACGCCAGTGAACCCCACTGATTTCTGAGATGAGAGGGAGAGAATCCACATGTGATTGGATGTCTGATGGAGTATCTGGTCTACGCTTTCCTAACAGGTAAATGGCAACCCTTAGTAGAATAAAGTTGAGAATCAATCACAAATCTCTTAGTGGGACTTGGATTTACACTAGCAGCTTAATTACAAAGAACGAATAATACAGTAAATTGGTCAAAATACAAAAATCACAAAACACTAGACTAAAGGCTAGAATGCAATCCAGAGATGGTCTGTCTATTAAAACATGTATTTACAGGATCCATAGATGACCATGTGCACACATACATTCCCACACATAGAATCTCTCTGTACAGGCTTCTGTGAATTACCTCCACATCCAATTCATTACTTGGAAACACCAACAGCATTTTTCCTGGCACACGCCATGCTGACCAATAAATAAACTTACATACACCACACTACCCTGGAGCTACATCTCTATAATAAACAATACCAGCAATGCTAACTTCAGGCAGGCTTGAATTTGGGGTGCCTATACCAGAGAAGGAGGGTGGACAAAAACAAAAGGACCAGTGTGAAGGTCCTGGTCAAGAAGCTGATCTGATATTCTTGGCTCAGCTTACCTGCTAGTGCTTAGGGCCCTGAATCGGCACCTTTCACAGCCTATTCTCCGTTTTCAGTAAACGCTGTGCCTGGCAACCGTCGGCACACAGGCTGCTCTCGGGCGCTCATAAAGAGGTGATGGCAAACAGCACAGAGTATGAACAACCCCACCCCCCCAAACTCCCTCTGGGGCACAGCCAGGTTCTTGGTTGCAGGAGAGGGGGTAGTATTATTGACCAAGCTGAAAATGCACAAGCTTGTTAACACTCCATTTCGCCCAAAACAAGGTCATTCTGTCATGAGATGTGTGCCAGAGTAATAAAGAAAAAAAGATGCATAAAAGCTGCTAAATGCTAAATGCAGAAAAATAAATGTAAATTTAAAATAAAAAATATATAGTAAACTAGAGCTGGCTGCATTTGGGGGAAAGTATATCAAATAATTCTTGCTGACACTTTTTATAATTATCATAGAAATGCCAGTGATTTTGACAATATTTAAAACAAGGGGGCTTTGTGTGTTATTGTGTTAGTCATATACATTTTTCTTGATATTTGGCTGCCCCAGGTTATAAGTAGGGGGAAAGTAGACAGGTAAAACGTTTGGCTCTACTTGTTATGTCAAAAGCATGAATGTATACAAGCTGTGGCTTTGGAATGAAACGTAGGAAGAAATTATTAGTAAATGTATTAGTAAATGACTTTAAAATGGTCAAAAGTCACATTTATTCTTTTCTATAATTTATTTATTAATGATTATTATTTTCATTTTTTTGCATTTAGCAGACTACAGAAATAATCCAGGACCAACAGACCAAAACCCCAAGTTGAGCAAGCTGGATGCAACCCATCCTCCATGGGTGGCCTGAATGATCATTTAAATAAATATGCTTTAAACAAATCATCCAAACACAAAATAATTTAAACTTGACATTTCTGATACAAAGTCCTATCACATCTTGTAGGAGCAGCATTTGAGGGTCTGGTGCACCCTATTTATATTACCTTAGAAATATTGGAAGCCAACCACAAGCCAGCAACAAGCCTGAGCAAGGTGCAAGTCCACCCAAGACATCATTCCCTCGTGTCACTCCAGTACAAAAATTACCAGGGAAAAGGAAATGCCAGAGGGAAGTGAAGTACCCAGAGAAACTCATTGACAAGACATTATCCAGACCTGAAAATCAATTCTGGAATCCTGAAGTCCATAATTGATATTTAACCTTGCAGTTGCTCTAGTTTTTTCTAAGTTTGCAAAACCATATAGCAAACTGTTGAGAATTCCATCATGTCATATATCACTGACCCCCAAATGCAACACACTTTGATTTGCTGATACAGTTTCCCCTGCCAAATCCCAAAGGAAGACAAACTTTCCGAATCTGTACAAAACACACGTCTGCTGAATATTTAAAAACTCAAAGATGTCTGCAGATGCTCTTAGTTAACAATAAGTGGCATGAAAAACTGCTCCTACAGGTGGCCGAAATCTGCCAGGCCACAAATGATGTGATCTGGCAGTGGTACACTGGGAAGAATGTGATCCCCAAACACTATTTCTTTCCTTGCTTCCTCTCTTGACAAGAAGTAAATAACAACCTGTCCAACCTCCTACATCCTACACATCTCAATGGGCCACATTCTCAATGGGCCAGTAACTAGACTTCATTTACATGAATTCAAGTCTGAAAGGTTAGGCTTGTTTAAAGACTCCACATTTGCTGGATGTAAGCCATGGGCCCTACATTGTTGTTGTGATGTTACAATTACTGCCGAATGTTGTTGTTAAAGGAAATCGGATGACCAAATCGTATGTGGCCTTTTTCAGTATGGTAAACCAGCCAAGAAATTGGAAGTAGCCCTTTACCAGGAGTGTAACCCCACACTGCACGCTCATACTCTTGCTTAATTCTAAACCCCTAAAATTACACACTAAATTTCCCACCATGTAAGAAGCTTGTAATTACTCCAGTGATGTAATTTCATGCCAGCGTACATCCTGAAGGAACACAGGCAGCTAAACGTGAGTTGCAAATGCATTCTAGCAAGAAGCGGAAAAAGCTCCATCACCACAAAAGCTCTATTGTTCTCACAGGAGGGTTGCACAGAGACTCGTAAACGTTAATAGTTTATTTCGTCACCATCTAATAACTTTAACTGTTACCCTGAGTCTGAGTGCATTTCGTAATGACTTCTGACAAGCCAACATAAC
>JAYDZG010000018.1:4477799-4502678 GCA_034509265.1 Microcambeva bendego | reverse complement strand
TCACCACTGCTAAGTTGCTTCGGTTGGGCCCTTGAGCAAGGCCCTTAACCCTCATCACTCAGACTGTAACTTTACTGCAAGTCACTTTGGATAAATGTGTCTGATAAATGCTGTAAATGTAAAATGTAAGCTAGGGATTAACCATACATAAAAATATTTTTTGCTATTTTATGGCTGGACATTTAAACCCAAAGTGCAAACATTAAAACAAAAAAGACAAGAAAATATAATCTAACTGTTGAATGGTTGTGGATTTTAGCACAGTGCTAGTAATATTTAGTTCATTAAATTATGTTCAACTAATAAAATTAATCAATATCCAGTGTAGAGTAATATTAAAAACATTAGTGTTATAGTTCACAAAATTTAGGTAATGTGATTTGTTGATACAGACTTATAAAATACAGCCCATAAAATATCTTTAAAATATGAAACGTTGAATAACGTCAATTGATTCATTATAATTATAGAAAAAAATACTTAAAACACAACGTACATGTGAAAACTGCCATTTAAGCCTACACTTGTCCTGACACTCAGCTATGTAAGCAGAAATAACCTCACATTAGATGTTAGCTAACGTAGCTCATGCCGGAAAAAGAGAATAATTTGAAGACAGTCTAGCCTCCAAAAACAATATATAAATCGAATTAGCTCAAACCTCATTCCAAGTTTAACGGAGACTACGCTGAGCAAGGTTAAGAGTTAGTTCTGTACTCAATTTTCATCGCCTGAAGGCACTTTTTATGGTGTTCTTTACACACTCAGGATTTGGCAGGTACATGTGGAAATTACTAAAATATTCTTTAGTTTGTGGTTCCTTCTGGACTCTTTACCACCACTATTCTACTCTAGTTCAGCACAATACAGTTTTTAATGCGATGAATCAGAGTCGTTTTGACATTACTGGCTTCCTTGAAGATATATAAATATCTGAAAACATTGGATAATTATGTTATGTTTGACATTTCTTCTGTACAACATTTCTATAGACCAGATCAAAGCAAGAAACTAATGTTAGCCAGTGCAAAAGACTGAAAAGGTCCCAGGTCAAACCTTGTGACATCACTTCTAGTGCGAGAAATTAGTAATGTCAGGCAATCAGCAGCAAGTCTTACTTTAAAGTAGTATGCAAACATACAAATAGCAGTTTTAACATGGTGTAAACCAAAATCAACATGAGCCAAACCATCTGTAAACAGACCTCAAGTACCACAGATCCTGAAGCATGAATAGAACATGATACATTTGACCACAGGGTAACCAAAAAAGAAGTAAAACTCTACAATCGACGATAATTCTAGAAGCGTAAAAACCATAAAGGTGGAAATAACAAACTTCCAAGTGAAATGTTTGTGGTATTGGTGGTCATTTTCTTTTATTAGGGGTTATCCATGACCTTGGTACAAACCAAGCAAGACCTCAATACAACCTGCATCAATCACTTTGATAGAAGACAGAAACAACCGGCTGTTGTTAACTCACAATAACTTTAATATATTAAGTAATCTACATAATTAAATGTGAACTTAATTGAGTTTGTTCTTACAGTAACCAACAAACAAATAGACTAGAACACACACAATAATGAGTGTGTGTGTGTGGGGGGGGGGGGGTGTCAAATTAGAAAGTTAACAATGAGAGAGATATAAAATATGGTGCTATAGACAACAACCTGTCATTACTTTAGTAGAAAGAAATGAAAATAATAGATGAGATTAACAACGAAGAGTAGGCTAAACAGAACCAACCTTAATTAAATAAAATTAAATAAAAGATTTAAGGGAACTCTCCACTGGTGGTATGCAATTTAAGTTTACAAGCAATCGTTTGCTCCGACATAAGTAACTTTAAGTAACACAATAGGACATTGAATACACATCGAAAAACACGTTGCAATAAAAATGCATCAGAATGCATGAAAATACCTCCCAATCTGGCAACACTGTAGTAAAGCATACATTCTAATACACTGCTTTTTTATTATTTAATGATTGGTTTATTAATGTACTGATAAGTTATTTTAATTTAACAAAGTTGGGAACAACTGGTGGTATTAGCAGGAAACAGTTACAGTGAGACATGGTACTGGTACCTGAACCACACAGCTGCACTCATTGTAAGTACCTTAACCAACACAGCTGCCTCCATTTGAAAAACAAACTGTGCAGACAAGTCGCAAGAATAGTTTCAGGCCAACAAGTGTGATTCCCAATTTAACAACTTCTGCACAGTAATTCACCCAGAGAGAAGTTTCAAACAAGACATGCCCAGTGTTTCCCACCTCTCTCAATGATGTACGTGTGCTGCACTACAAACAGTTCACTGATAGAAAACATATCAGCAAGTAACATCAAATAGGATCCAAAGGCCTTCGAGGAGAAAGACCTGATCAAAGACTGAGTGCTTAGGGCTTCCGTGTGTGGGATTGTCTGTTTGAGTTTAAGTAAAGCCAAGGCCAGGGCAAAGCACGAAGTCTCGAGTAAACTGATCTGTGGCAGCACCACGGCAGCTCTGGCATCCATGTACTTTATGTTGCCAAATAAAGCTTCTTGGACAAGACCAGTTATGTCTAATCAATAAAAATCAATGAATGAGTTATAAATAATACAAATCTAATTAGACTAGATGTTGTCAAACCATTTATTGTTGCCATTAAAATGCTTCTACAAGTTTGACAATGTTATCTTTGCAATCACTGGATCTCACCCTTGTTAAATATCTTTGGAAAGACTCTGAACAGACATGCTCGACACATCTTTCCACAATTGTTAATATACTATGAACCAAGGGAATATCTTTTGGAGGGATTATGCTCTGGTCCTGATGGTGCCCTGAAGCTGCTATCTATTAACAGATTAATAAAATCCCTGAAAAACCTTTTTTCTTTGGTTTGTCACCTTCCTGTGATATACAAGTATTTCTGAACATATTAAGATTTTTGTGCAAGTCTGTGACTACTCTTCTGAGCAATATTTATTCACGGCATGGAGTTCGCTAAATTAGGAGGCCCTGGTTTGGTAGGATCTACACAATATGCGTTCTTCAGACAGACACCATCTGTATGACTGATTACATTTTTGGCTCTTCATGTACTGTAATTAGTCCCAGGAATCCACGGCGACTTTGCTGCGTTCAACAAGAATCCAACCTCCCACTCTCTCATCTGTGGCAATGCCATGTGTTCAGCAGATGTCCAAGAAAACAAACCTACTGCTTTTAATATTGTATCACTAACTCACCAAGCTGTGTAGTGGTTTTACCTGACAATATCTGCCCTCTGACCTAAAGGCTCATTAATAAACCATGGGTTTAAAACCACAAATAACTGAACATAATTCATTTATGATGCACATTTGTGTACGGTCATTCCACAACCAAAGGTTAAATCATTTAGATAATTAAGAATTTCTGTTATTTCTGTGGTGCTAAATACACTGTTCATGTTCACTTAATTTAGTTAATCTGCTCAAGACACATGACAAATCCAGTGTTGACTTTATGCAAACATTTTTGACAGCAGTTTAGAGGAATACTAGTGCTTAATAAACAGGTGCTTGTTAGGACAGATACCAACAATACTAACAGAACTTCTTTCTTGAAATAATAAACCAAAATCCTAACTAACAACGATTTATGTAAAGTTTTACTTAAATAAATGAATGCATTGGTGCTTCTTGACCACCTTCTAATGCCATAACTAAGATTTATCATGCTTGGCACCAATTGAGTTTCAATTGTTGTATACAGTTTTAATTGTTTTATAGTGTAGAGAATAATTACTGTCCTGGTACAGGGTGTTCTTGACTTGTGCCCTCTGTGACCCTGATCAGGGAAAGTAATCAAAAATTACCAGACATTTACCGTAATCAGTTTCATGCTTATCCAGCAATTAAATGCTGCGGTTAATTCAGTTACTTTGGTCTAAAATGCTTTATTCATATAATTTGTTAATGACAAAAATACATTGGAGACAAACGTGTATAGCTGAAGATATTCACCAATGTTGTTAATTTTAATATTAATAATAATTTAATAACTGAATTAAATGTATAAGTTGAGCATACACCTCAGTTTAATCCAATCATCCCTCACCATATTTAATAAGCACACTCAGATCAGATAACACTTCCTTTCATTTGATCCAAACTGGGCTTGCAGTGAAAAGACCACATTTACACTTGTAGTTAGTACATTACAAATAAAAAAAACATCACAAAGCTAAAATTGGAGGAAAGCATTTATGGTCTAGAAGTCACCAGAGGAAGTCTTTACTGTCTGTGAACAACTGCAATTAAACTTAAAAGAGACTCAGCCCACAAACTGCTACACATCTCCTCTCCCGCCCACCACTCCAACTTTCAAACATAAACAGAAAAAGCAAGATCACACCGGATGTATTTGGTCTAGAACTGATTTAAAATGCCAGAAACAATGAGGCCAATTTATCTCAATGGGTCAGTGGTGGTTATTGTCACAAGTCTGTATCCAAAACAATATATGTTCTAACTGGAATCATTCAGCCAACTGACATGAATACATCCATTTAAGCAACAAGAGCCAGGACGCGCCATCTATAGGGGCTCATGAGAGGGCCGTCTGGTAAGCTTCATCTTCTCTTCCTTCACCTTTTTGTAGCCTTTTCAATAAAGCCCCCACACACAGACTTTCCTCCTTTCGGGACTCTTTGTTAATTGTTGCCTTCCATCTCTAACCACATTTAACTTCCTGCAACAAATGCCTTTTGGTCAGGCAAACTGGCTTTTTAAAGGGTGACGGCCTCAACTGCCATGAAGACAGCACTAGATCTGAGAATAGAGCGATACTGAACTTTGGAAAACCGATATATTTTACATCGGTGGTATTCAAACTATATAGGGTAAGCCTCCCTGTAAGGAAATAAACACGCTGCTGTTGAAGAATGACTTGAAGAATGAAAGTAAGGGGTTGACTGACCAACACCAATAATTAAACTAAGCAATCAAGTAGACAGTTGATTATATTACTATAATACTTCAGAATCATATGCTTCTACTGTGATGGACTGGTGCCCCTGTCCAGGGTGTTACTGTGTGCTTGTGCTCGTTGAAGAGCTGAGATAGGCTCTAGCACCTTTACCCAACCCTGATTAGGATAGGTAGTTAAAGAAAATTACCTGAAATGAACATATCAACATAACATAACACTTATCAACATAGCCCTAATCTTCCTAAAGGTTTTCAGCATCTTTCAGTCAAATTGGGCATTTGCACTACAGCACCCTATATCAGATTAGGTAAGAAAGAACCCAAGAGTTACTTAAACAGACCCCAAATGTTATATGCAAAGCTGGTAGAACATGTTGGGCATCTCTGTAGCACTCCATAAAGCAAGACTTTATGACAGAGTGGCTAGACAGAAGCTAATGCTTAGTCAAGGAACATCCTTTTTAAAACCTCATTTAAAGCACAAACTCAGACTGAGGTGAAGGTTCACAATTCAACATGACAATAATAAAAGCATTCAGCCAAAAAACACTGGGGAGGCTTTAGAGAAAAATCTTGTTTGTCTCAGCCAAAGCCAAGACTTAACCCTCACTGAACAAACAAGGAGAAACCTTAAGAAAGCTGCTCAAAGAGGCTCACTATCCAATCTGGCAACGCTTCTGCCATAAAAGAGGACAAACTGTGCAAATTCAGGTGTAGTGAAGACCAAAAGGAGCCCCTTAATACTTTTTGGACTAATTGTTTTTGAAATAGTTTAAAATGCTTCTAAAATATGGTTGGTTAAATAGAATGAATTTAATTATTGCTATCTAAAATTCTTAACACAAGTGTGTAAATTCCTCAAGACTTTCTACATCCACCGTAAATTAGTGCTGAGACCCAAAAATAAGATGAATACCATTGATTCACTAAAACAACAGGTATGGTAGCTTAAGTACTTTATAAATACGAAATGTGTTGAATGATAACAAAAATATACCCACCATCATGTGGCGATTTAAGTAATAAATCACTTTGACTTAAGTAAGATGTCATACACTTCAGTTCAGAGCATACCACACACCAGTGCAAAAAAAATCACCACTGCTAACTGCTACTCGTATCCTTTTTGGCAGGCTTGTGAAAACCCAAGAGTGAAATAAACAGTTCAACCCCCTTCTGGCTTTGTGTGTAATATCATTATTATTTTAGTTTCCATATATAAAAAGCCCTGTAGTCAACCATTACTTGGATTTGCTTTTGGATGTTGTTTTCACAGTGCATGCCTTTCCAATTTTTGGGTTTTCACTTGTGTACCTTACCGCACCTCACACAAAGTATACAGTCTATGCAGTCCTTTGAAGGGTACAAATCTGGCATAAACATGCAAGGATTAGGTCAGCAAAGTTAAGATTTAGAGAAACCTGACCACCTCCAACGACCAGGCACATCGCTCATGGCTGTCAGGACATTTTTAGACACTTTGTCATGGTAGGAATCGAAAAGAGGACTTAGAAGTAGCAAAATACAACTAAGTAGCGATATGAGGAGCCAACTGTGTAAAGATACATTCTTGGAAGTTACTTTTCTTGGACGTCTCTGAGCAATAGATGTTTTAAAAAAAAAAATCAAGACCACAAGGTAAGTGTGAAAGGAATAAGGTTTCTTCAAGAAACCACATGAAAGGGCATGAGGGATGTTGCTTGCTGGCTGGCTTTAATCAGTACTATATTCAAAACACACTGCCAAACCACATCGTAACTGATAGTTTGGAGTGGTCCTCACTGAGGGGCAATGTTAAAATGAAAGCTCATGCCCATTGTGCATGTTGCCTCATCCCCTGCAGTTTGTTAACTTTATTTCATCAGTATCACAGCACAACATAGATTTTGCAATGGAAACAATGCCCCACTTTAAAACAAGATTCATAACCCGTACCAGAGAGAAATCATTTTAAACAATCTCAAATGCATAAGGTCATGGTGGATACCATGGTATAAACTAGCACATATGTACGGTGCTTTTCAACTGACTTGAGTAAATAAAACAATATGACATTGTTGCAAGTTTTATAAAATAGAACTTTCACGCTTATTTTTAAACCAAGAGAGGTTTTTTTCCTCAGCAGGACATCTGGATGCCATTTCTAGCTTGGCAAACTGCTTTTTAATTGCAGAATTAATCAGATGTCGAATACATCATTGCAGAGGACATCCCATAATGTCTGTGTTTATTTGATGAGTGCTTGTCGTAAAAGTGTTGAGGTTCAAAAAAAGCTCTTATCTGGGATCAGTGCAAATTAGGCAATTATTGCTTCCTTAAAAAGAGAGAAAGGTTAAAATATCTAATTATTACCATCTCAAATTAAAATACCAAGTTACAATAATGATTTCCCGTGCAAATGTTTTCCTTTATGAAAATTACATTTTGTAATAAAATATTAAGTGGGAACTTGGTAAAGGTTGATATTGATCTAAATAAACAGATATAATACTTAATATTGTAAATGTATAGTATTACTAGATTGTACAGTAGTATGTCATATTGACAAGAGCATGAGAAGAAGTGTTGAACAGTGTACTTCCTGGGTTTTAAAATAAATAAAAAATATTCAAAATGTAATTCAGAACCAAAACTCCAATGCAGCCTTTAGCACAGATGTACTTGACATTATCTCGAAGGTTTCTGAAGTTCGACAGACTACAGCTCCCAACTGGGAGAACAGCAGGACACCAATCTGAGTGGAAGCAAGAAACTCTCAGAGGGAAACTCAAAGAAGGAAGCAAGAAACTCTAGAGGGAAAGGACCAGGTCGAGGTCTTCAGTATGATCAGAGTAAATTACCATGACAACTTGAGTGCAAGTTTGAATGGGTGGAGGTTGATTTAGTGGGATCTGGTTTATGACCACTCGGTGAGCAGATCCACAGAGTCCTGTCAGTGTTTACAACTCTCAAGTTCTTCTTGTGCTCTGTCAATTACAACGACTTGGTTTCAGAGTACCTGTAAACGAATTAGACCATGGCCCTCACTAAGTGCTTGAGCAGACACTGTAAAAATGTCCAGGTTGTTAGAAGGCTCGACTGGCATCCAGGCAGGCCTTTCAGTGACACACAACAAAGGGTGGACGTGATGATCAAGAGATTGGAAGTATGATGGTCAGATTTGAAACTGCCAGCAAAGATCTAGACTGTATTCCACTTTATTTAAAACTAACCTATGCTGGTTTATCTGAGAAATTGCATAATTGAGCCTTGTGGTGGCAGAGTTTTCACAAATGTAACTGCTTTACTCTACAGAAAGGGCTCCTGGCGGTCATATTTGCACAACAGTCTGCAAGCCAAGATCACAGCTGCTTCAAGTTTACCTCACAGTGAAGGCAGCCAATAGCAAAGCAGCAAGATCTCATGCAGGTGTTATTCAGCCAGATTATGTGCAGAAGAAAGACCGAGCAGTGTAATTAGACCAAATCATGATATAACTTGGAAGCATACTGCCATGGACTAGATATCTCCAAGCAAGTCTTTTATATGGCTACAGCCACCAAAGCTGGGTAAACTAGTAAATATAGATGTCTGGTTGGTGAGGTGACCAATCAAATAACATATAAAAATAAACTACTTATGGAAACTTACTAATGGAAACAATCCCATACCTGTTTTATTATTCCCAAGAGTCAAGGTGATGAGAAGATCACATCAAAAGCACAACCACCAATGCCAATGTAACCAAGCATTGAATTGTAAAGCCTAACTGTATCTAACAGCTCACCAAATTTGCTGCATTGTGGTTTGATAAGATAATAAATTTATTAATAAATGGAACCAGTAATAAACCAAAACCCACTAATTATATTTAATGTAGCCATGAGTTTAATAAATATACAAACAACCAGACACAGGAAATGAAATCAATGTTAAATAAACACCAATACACAGGAATATATGGAGTCTAAATATTTAATATTTATAGTATAAGAAGTGCACAAGCCTAAAAAATCCTGAGGCACTGAAACATGTCAGTTTGAATTTTCTATTTTATAACAATACTGAAAAACCTTTGAGATTAAACATGAACATTAGAAAAGGCAAAGAAACATTAAATCAGCTGTAAATCTTGCTTCAAAAATTTAATGTGTTCATAAAAGTTTACATAATTTCTTGAGGTTTATAAGATATTATGATGTGTATTCAGCATACTGACACGTTTCCAACATTAACATCCTGGGAATTATAAACAGAGCTGACGGGAATGACCAGCTCTGGTATAGTTCAGCACTTTAATGGAAAACCATGTCGTCAGCAGATCATAAAACATTACATCCATCTATTAGGTTTAATTATGGAGGTCTTATTTGTGGATCACTTAATGTTTGTGCCAGTCCGAACCCTATGGTAGGAATAAATATTATAAATAACATCCTACAAATGCAAAAAGCTGGTATATAATTGAAAATATGTGAATTCCATTGACATTATTAAGTTCTGGTGTTTCAGCCTGACTCATTGCTAAAAAATAAATTAAGTATATGATCCTAATTGTGAAGCAGAGCTTTGGATTCTCTACTGGAGAATAATATATAAGAAGGATTGCAAACCAGTTTAACTAGTTTTAATATGTTCACCGTTTTGGAATGGAATGTCACAAAAGCTCTTGGTTAATTACCCACATACTTTTGGGCATATAGATTAAACTGATGGCAGTTGTAACAAATGAAATTCCCAAAATACGCTCCAAAGTTCCGGCGCATTCATGGGAAAAGCGATTGGACAGACAACCACTCTTCAGCACCCCATAAATCAGACCTTTATGGCTGTGGCAAGATGGAAGCCACTGTCAGAAAAAAGGTATATGACTGCTTGGAGTTCTCTGAACAGCATGAGAAAGACTGGTTGACCAGAAATAAAACTTCCCTTGTGTTGATGAAGATAGAAATTTAGGAAAAACAGCAAGAACTTTGGGCTAACATAACAGGCACTGTACACAGACTGTCCATTACAATGGTGGAAATGGGAATGGTAGCATCCTGTTGTGTGGGGGTTTCTTGCTACAGGGAGAGACTGGTAAGAATTAGGAAGTGTATAAATAGAGAAATAGGATTATAAACCACCTTCAGAGTGAATACAAACTCAGACTAAGGTAACTTAACTTCATGCAGCAAAAACAACAATGGAGTGAGTCTGCTTATCCTCAATTATCCCTAATTTCTTGAGTGTATCAGATAAAGCCTATTTTAAGGGCTACAATCTAACAGTACTTAAAAAGGTCTGACATTAAGAATGGGAAAACTGCCAAAAGCCTGGATTAAAATCCATTGCCAAGTTGACCCACTGCGACAACCCCTAAAATATGTTTTTGTCCTTGGTTAACTTATTAATTTGTGATATGAATATATAGTGTGATCTAGACAAACCTTCTATACATATTTACTAAATAAATACACCGCATTAGACATGAATACAACACAGTTGTTTGAAAAATGTCATTACCACTTGTACATTATTACCTGCAAACCAAGATTACTACATACAGAGTGTTCCAGATGTTAAAGGTGCAACGATTCTGCTGTAGACATCCTGCCACGGATGATGAAAGCTGACTTTACAAGCCTGTTTGGATATTGGTGAGCAGTATGTGTGTGTAAGACAGCCATTGCAGACCTGGTTGAACTTAAATGATGCTGCCTTTGCCTGTTTCACTGTGAAAGTTAGTCAAAACTGTTTCGTGTTCTCCATCTATTAATAAAACATCACTCAGTGCTTAGACGTATGTTACTAGTTTTGCTTTAGAACATAAAAAACAGGTCATAGTCTATGTCTTTGCTTTCACTGCCCTATGCGGTTGGCCTATGTCATGAAATTTTATAAAGTTACATTTATCATAAGTAGATGTGAAAAGAGTTAACATTTCTGAAACAAACTCAGCAGATGTAATGTTATCCAGGTAATAACAAACTGCAGATGCTATCTTTGGAACAAGTTTCCTGGAGGAGGTTAAATAACAATTGACACACTGCACAGTTTATTATAGTTAGCCATATGCCATTTAGTGTGATTTTTTAAGAAGTAGGCTTCAAAACAGATTACACTGAATATGTCACTTTTAATATAAAATGTAAAACATGCTAGTAAGTTTGTCAAATTGTTTCACTGCTGGAGCCGCCCTGCTATTGAAAAGTGAAACGTCCAAGAGCACCGAGAGCTTAGCCATTTAACAGAGACCTACATAAGCCCTAAGAGCTGGATAGATAATTGATAACATGCATAAACAGTTCAGGGCCCAAACTTAATAATAAGCGGATGGCTAATGCAATGGAACCCGAGTTCCCGCAGTCATGCTGTAAATTTCGTGGAATGCCATTCCGGAATATTGCCGGGAATTACAGCGGTAAAGGTGGACAAACACCACATTAATGTACAAGGCTTCAGACAAGATGCTTGGGTGTCTCTTTTAAGCGCATAATATCGCATGGTTTTATTAAATTAATGTATCATTTTATAGCTGTAACATAAACAGCACTGAACCCAAAATCACATTTAATAGTCAGCAGCAGTTGTATTACAAAGAGAACATATTTTTGGATGGCACTTAACTTCTGAACTGATCCACAATAGGAAACAAATCAAGACATCAAATGGACACCAGCGTATTCAAATTACCGCCTCACAATAAAGGCTTTCTAACCACACAAGAAGGACATGATGGCGACACCACACATGGAGTGGAGTGAATAATATCAGGCTAAATCCACTCAAAGGGAAACACTGATCCAATAGAAGCAAAGAAAACACAAGAGGGGCCACTTGATGAACACAAAAGAGGGGAATTGAGTATCTCCAACAGCATGATGAGCCACTGAAGAATGCTCTAGGTGAACTTGTTAACAATGGAGTCACCAACTGTCCCAGATTAAAGTACAAAGAGATACTTGTACATTTCTTGTATAAGTCCCTACCTACCAGGCGGCCGAGTAGCTACATAGAGATGATTGGCTGTGTGTGAGGGAAGTGGATGGTGAACTGGTGCCCTGCCATGACCATAACTGGGATAAAGCAATTATTAAATAAATTTTAAAAAACTATTGCTAGAGGCAAGCTAGATTAGGTAATGCAATAAAACAGGATTTACTCATTAGCTATGTTAAAATTAGTGTGTGTGTGTGTGTGTGTGTGTGTGTGGGGGGGGGGGGGGGTATATAAAATATATACCTTTTCCTGCACTTTAATGAATATTTATACAATGCAGGTGCCTTAAATTACATCAGAAACTTTTGGTTTTCTGTGACTTTAATGTCATTAGTGTTTAGACAAAATTGAACATTTGCTTTAATTCCAAAGAGAGATACAACTTTGACCATATACAAACCAAGCAACCGAAGGCTGGTGGTTAAGCACCCAAGAGTGGTACACTGCTCAGTGGTAACTAATTAAAAGGTTTTGGGTTTAAGCCCTACCACTGCCAGTCCATGACCACTGGTTCTGGCAGCAAATGAAGGGGTGTTTTAAATAAATGTTTGTTATAATTAATGTTTTTATTAAGTTAAATTGGAATAGTATGCCTATTCGTGTCAACACATTTGCACATATTTAAAAAGGTAATGGCCTTTGGTCAAAATTAATAACTCACAAACCAATATATTACAACACCACTGTTCTGTTTGGAAAATAGTAAAACATTTGACATTAACAATCTTTAAAAAAAAGTCCCAGCCACCTCATTACTTATAAATATATATATTTTTTGTATTAAAGCAAAATCTTTGCTTTCGAACCCATAGTCTGAAGAGCACTGCTCTGGTGCTTTATTTATCAGTAAAGTTATCCAGCTGTAAAACATTTTATTTCTATTTCACTGCATTTATATTTTACTGTTTATTTTACTATGAGCTACGTAAATAACTGATCTTAGACTCGGGGTACGGGGTATTTGGATTATTTAGTCTTCGCACAGGGAGTGACTGTTCGGCCATCATAAATCAGATAAAAGCAGGATATTTTAGGAAACCTATACTCATAAATGAACATGTGGTAACCATAATAGCAAGAATAAAGAAAAGGATTGTGTGTTTTAATCAAGGTTATTCACCATGCTGGAGCAAAAAGGCAATGCTGAAATGGTTCCCAGGTACAACAGTAATACAATTAAACAAAGAAAAACAATTCGAATTAGTCCTAGGAAGCTAAAAGGCTGAAGGTTTTTGGTTTGAATCCCTTTAAATGCTGTTCTGCCCACAAGCCCTAGTCCAAGCCGGCTGTCTGGAAACTCATTTAAGGATCCATGATCCAGCACCCTAATGGCTTTTCCAAGGAAATCTCTAGCTCAGACTGGGTAAATGACAACCATCAGTTTTCACTGCTAGGCCTCATCAACTTCTGACATTTACAGCTTAAACCCACTGAAACCAGGAAACACTGATCTGCTGACTCAATCTCATGCACGTTCAGTGAAATCACACTTTCACCGCTGAAGGAATAACCTTCATCTGCTATTATTTTCCTTGCTTCAGAGAGACAGAGTATCCCCTGGTGCATTTAGGGATCTTTGGTTCCAAGTCGTTTGGAAAGATTTATAAAGTACACAAGTGCTGTAAAGGTGAGACACACCAAGTATAGAAAGGTAATGAAGCTGAATGCCTAAGGCTTCATATCAGACTCTAAATGGTTTCAGAGCAAAACAGAAGGAAGTCAAGCTATACACTGGCACCGAGGGAAGCTTGTAATTGGCTACACTGCTTTACACTCTGCCACAACAAAGAAAAGCTATAGAGCATTTTGGGTTCAGTGCTGACAGCAAGCTCACTGTGACCAGTGAAAGGAGCGATTATGGGATAACAGGTGCAAAAAGAAGGCGGCAAGACCTTGATGAAGTAAACTGCATTGAGCTGTGAGGTAAACACCTTCATAATCAAATTCGAAGCTATATCTAAACTATCTCAAATACATCTATAAAAAATGTAAATGTATATTACACAGCAGTAAAGGACTTGAAGGTAGTTCATTATTAAAACACTTAGTTAATAAGAGAAGTAAGAGTAGAATGGTTTTATTAGTTCTAATCAACAGCTACAGTAATTCAAACAGCAAATCTTTACATCTGTGATGAGCATAAAAGCATCTTGGAGCCAATAAATCAAGTTTCATGGTCAGCCAAACAAAATACAGTCAGATACACATGCTTACTAGAACTGGACAGAAAAAGATTGGAAGCATGTTCTGATGAACTGACATACAAACCGTTCAGAATTTAGCTCAAACAGCACAAGGTCACAGATCCAATCCAAAAAAGGCAGCTGGTATCTTTCTCATTATCCAAAAATCAGGCTTTATTCATTGCTTAGCTTTGTGATTTTAAATATATCCAATCAAAAAGCCAACAGCAAGCTGCAATGATTGTGAAACATCACCAGGTATTGTATTAAATTGTATTGAACTGTGCCAGGATCCTACATAAAGACACAAAATAATACGTTTATTCAAACCACAACCCCATTCATCAGAAACCTTTATTTTACATTTGATCTCCTCAATTCACCTGTTCTGTTCAGTCTAATCAAGATTTCCAGATCAAATTCATTAAAAAGTCTACAAACTTGGAAAAAAAGGAGTTTGGAAACAGATTTAATGAGGGAACAAATAAAACCGAGCAGCTAGAAATCCTCAGTAAGCCATTCCTTAAACATGGTTTTCCTGGAAGTCTTGATCATCTGGCTTCTATTAATTGAGTTTAGGACTGCCCTCAGAGTGTGTGTAAGGGGGGGAAGAGAGTGAAGAGACACATTATGTGAGTCACCCAGCTAAACAAGAATGAGTTAATTCTGACTGTTGTCCAGTAAATTCACGCTGGAAATCTGACAGGAAATTATGTAAGTGTAGGTACAACGGCATGGGTGACATCAAGGCATTAGATTGATTAATAAAAGCAGAGAGGGACATGAGGGAGGTAGGGTGAAGCTAAATGTAAGCAAGTAAGCTTAACGTGAGCCTCGAAGTTCAAACCAGAAGACACTAAGACATCTATAAGACAATTTCAAATAATCTCTGATAAAAAATAAACTCAAATACTCTACACAAAGCAATGCATTTTATAAAGATGTAGTGATTGACAACGTACTACATTCTTATTAACACACCAGGATCTAAATATGCGAAAGAATGTGCAAACTGGAAATCCCAACAAGAAGAGGTTCACATAAGTAACAAGGAGTCAACTGTAGGATCCGGTCTTGGTATCTCAATATGTTTTACTCGATTTTCTAGCTAAATTAAATAAAATATTGGTTGTGAGCTACAATAGTTGTCCCTAGAATGCTTTGCATATGTCAAGCTTTCATCAGTTCACAAGTTTGTGTCAAAGACCACATCAGCACGTTTTTTTCTACTTTCTAATAGGTAAATCTGATCATTTTGTAGAATTCATCGATATTGTTTATGTAATATTTGGAGATATCAAGCACACAGCCGACTTGCCATAAGTAACACAGACGTCAGTGCTCGGATATTCTTAATATTGGCTGCGATGGATTTAATTTGTAGAGCATATAAAAGTGTTTGCAAAGAAACAGATTTTTAAATGAACTTTGCACTTTGTCAATCATTCAAATTCATTTTTGTCTTTAAAACACTTTTCTGTCAGTACAAAATTCAATTTCTTTATAATCCCTCCATTACTGTTTCTCAGTGGCAAACATGTAAGTTCAGTATTAAACACTTTAAAATGGTTATAACCGACACCCCGGTACAGCTAGTAATTTTGTGGTGTGTATACATGACACTAACTGTGCTGCTAAGTACAACATAGTGTGTAACATTAGAAACTTAGAAGCATCAACACTGTGCCAGAAAACACAAAGCGGTTTCAAAGGAAAGCTACCATTCCTACTTTATGGTGTTGTTTGTTCAGCTCTACCAACACCCTTCAACCCTGGTTAATAAACCCAGCCGGCATCATATCTCTTTCTGTCTTCATGGTACCAGTATGTCTTTCAGAGCTGGTTGGCAACACTGAGCCTTTTAATCTGAGATTTTATCACTATCTGCATGTAATGGTATTTTAACCCCATTTAAAAGAAAACCCCAGATGCTATCTCTGAGCAAAAGCACTGATAACCCCCATCCTCACCGAATCTTCAGGGTAGTACTTTTATCCAAATGCTGGGGTTAAAACAACAGCATCGGTCTCTGAAATACAGGGCCTTGCTATAAAGTGAACACCATAACATGGTAAAAATGGTAAAATCTATTAAAGGAATGTGGCTGCACGAAGTTCATTCTTTGCCCTGACGTGTGTCCATTCAGATTCATGCAATCAAACTAATCAGCATTTAATTTCTACATTAATTTATAACTAATTTGTAAAGTTAAAAAATATAATTGCGTGCTCTTCTATTGCTCGTATGACTACAAAAACTTTCCCAAACAGAACAGATTCATTTGTGTAAAACAGAACAATTCCAGCTATTCTTATAAATAATCTTGTTATAAATAATAAGGCATGCATAGCAGATGTGCAGCCCCAGAAGGGTTACACGTATAAATACATTCTTGTTGTGCTTTATTATTATTAAAAGCTGACATTTATATAAGTGCTCCATAGATTTAGTTCTTTTAGTTGTCTGAATTCCATATAATTAAGATTCAACATTAAAGCTTTAAAGTCAATTCCAAAGGCCAAACTCATTTGGATTAAGACAAACATCAGGTAATAAAGTCTGCAGTGGAGAAAAGCCAAAGCATTTAAACCGAACAACACCATTCTTACTATTCAACATTCTCACCTTCCTGCATGTAGAACTTGTATTTTGCTGTAAGTGGCTGAAATAATGAGAAAGATTACAAAACTTCTTGTTGTGCAAGAACTGAATATTTTTGAGAGAACTTCTTAGACTGGTGTCCAATGTAAACAGTAGAATTTACAATTCCATAAAGATTTAGCACTTTAAAGTAGGGAAAAGTCATTTAGCGGTGTTCTTTCCTGCATTCCTTTACCGGCTTCCATCACCAAACTATGATTAGCTAAGCATCTGTGTGTCAAGAGCAGCAGACTTTGTCTAACAACTTGTAAAACGTCTGTTAGCCACATCACAGGTAGTTTCCTGGTAAGACACCAACTACTCTGCTAAAAAAAAATAAAAGTAAGTTTTAAAAAAAAAAACAACAAACAGTTAACAGTCAATACCTACCTGGTCATGGAGTGTAATGATGAGAATACATTTTAAAACTGCCAACTAGTGTTGTCATATACAGTCCTGTAGATAATAATGTGGTGGTAACTGGTAATAAAGTAAAAAATATACATCTTCATGTAAATCGAAGCTTTCTATAGTGGGAATGGTTACACAGTTGGGGAAGTATGTGCTGGAATCCACATCAACTCTGTGTCCTGTGAGTGTTTACTGACTAAATTAACAACAGACGGCACATCGTTGGTTAATGGCTCATTAGAGGACCAAACTGCTTCATGGCGCCTCAAACCATCTCCAGAACATGTGGGAAATGGATAAAAATGTCCATGCCTATCAAGAGAAGACGAATAAAATGTGAAGAACGGTGACACATTAACTGCTACGGTTGACTGCCAAAGAAATACGAAACTGCTTTTAAATTCCTTCGATGTCATTAAAATGCTGTGAAATGGCCCAGATGTCGAATCAGCAAAATAATTATGCATACAACATTCTAAAATCAACAAACCTTAAGAATGATGGCACATAGGCTCATTATATTAAAGAAAAAAATACCCCAACAGTACTAGACTCTCACACATGTCCAGTTGATTTCTAAGTGATGGTAAAAGCTAAACTCAGAACAGTTCTGATAAACTACAAACATTCCCGTCCTTAAGTTTATTTTTCACCAATGCATTAACAAAACCTCAGTATTAAAGAGTTCATTTCAAGTTCACCAAGAGCAAATCACATCCACGGCAATTGCAACACACGAAGAATATGAAAGCTACACACAAATTATTCCAATCTGTCACTGCTAAACATAATTGGAAAAGATTTTGAAAGTTTTCTTCTCTCTGAGCCAGGAACTAACACACTAACGGTTACTTTCTGCTGTTTATTTTACAGGCTTTAGTACCAAGCTGCAATGCCATCTAATGGAATGTCAGAGCTGCAACGTGAACACCTGGAGAATTTTATCTCTGTGTAGATGGAAACATGAGAGACACTCATAATAGATCCTCTGTACTACTTTAGAATTTGGCTCACATCTCAGTGTGCACTGCATGTCCCAGATTACTGGACATGGGGCATGAAAGATGTTATATAGATGTTACTTGAGAGGGCGGAGAAGCAGCAAGAAAAAAAAAAGTTGTTGAGGTAATTGAGCGTGGAACGACTATGTCAAAACGTGTAAAAGAAAATCATTTTAAAAGTTGTTAGGAAATTGTAGAAAGGTGAAGAACAAAATACCTGCTTGTCTTGTCCTCACCCACATGAGTTTCTCTTTGAAAAAAACAATGAAGTGTATAACCTCCTAACCCAAAAGTACAAATATAGCATAAGTATAAATATGGTTGACTATTTTCCTCTCTAAACAAATCAAGCCAGTGGATTTGGAAGTGGACTAGCACCCTGCCTTGCAACCAGTGTTTTCTCAGGGAACCAAAAGTCTGAAGCAACTGTTAACATGTATTTACAGACCATTTCCCCAGAAGAATTATGAAACAATCATATTATCTTGAACCATGGGGGAAAGACACTACAAAAAGAAAAAAAACAGTTCACAAGCCCGAGGAGAGCGTTAACACCTGTTTTTATATTGCTTAATTTATTAACAAGCAAACATCAGCCAAAAATCTCATCATTCATGTCTGTCATCATTGAAGCATCTGTGCTTCACTTGCATCTGTTTAACAATGAAAGTCGGTGGACATTTGTGCCTAAATGTCTTTTGAAAAGCAAAACATTGCATTGAAGAACATTACCAAGCTTTTACAGCTCAACCAAGCCTTATTGCACCTACAGTGATTTAATGAGCATCTTACAAGACGATAAAATAAAAAGTCAAGACAGACACCAGCTACATTATCTGTGGTTTCATCCACTCAACAAACTTTTGTATTTATGGACAGGTTTTAATTCAAAACGTTGACTATTACATTTGAGGACTTCATATTTTTGTCATTACTTTTGTATTCCACAATGGAGCATCTGATCTTGGATTCAGATTTTGCATAAATAAATAGGCACTGCTTTAAGGACCAGGTCAAGTTGACAGGAAGTAGATGTAGAGATGTTTATTTAACTTGTCACAGACCGAGGGAAATGAGTGCATTTGAAGCCTGCAAGTTATTACTTGACATCTGGTGACATGACACTAATGACACTGAAGTGACAGTCTGGTTACATCTACACAGACATGATTGGCTAAAAAGGTTAAATCACTGGAAAGTACAAAGTCCAAGTCAGAATAAAATAAAGGGTTGTGTCAGGAAAGTTATCTGATGTAAAGCTGTGCCAGATCAGGTATACATACCAGAATATTCCACTGTGGCAACTATTAAATGAAGAAGCAGCAGAAAGCCAAAAAAATATAGAGAAATAAAAGACAAATTTTACAAACAGATATCGTGAAACAACCAAATTCAAATGAAAAGCTGAATGTGTTTAGTTGTGAAAGCTTTAAATTAATTTCTAACAAAGTGCTGTCTCGGACAGAATATGCTCTAAAAAACTCGTTTAAAACTGTTTAACACACTTAATGTCCAATAACGTCCCACATAAAGAATTTGGAGGAGGAAATTCACCATGAAGAGACCAGATCCAATTTTCCAGCATCAGACAACCACATTAATATTTTTCTACTGAGGCTAAATATGCTTCAAAGCTGCCGTGTCAGCTTGAAATTCAGCCGACTGCTGCTTAGCTACTACAGCGGGAAATAGAAAACAATTGATTTAGAAATGACAAAGTGTTTGCAGTGTATCAGAACAAATGAAAGCTCATCATTAAAACCTGAACCAATCTCACATTAGACAGAGTTTTATCAATGTGTTACACAAGAAGATACAACCGGATCAGATCAACAGATTATAGACTTGTGGCAGTCGGGGAGAGATTCCAATCTGCACCAGTCTGGTGCCATCAAATTCCCATCAGATTCATGGATAAAAAACACTCTTCCATTATTGTCTACTGTGAAAGTCATGGCCAGTCCAGACATCTGTTCGGCCTGCCACCGTCTGTTAAGATGTTAGTCGGCTCAGTTCTGATGCATTCCTATAAGCATAAATCAGAGAGGCCTGTGATATCTTACAATCCAATCCTCCACAATTTCATGCTGAAACACATTACATCTGGTAAATATAAAGCTGCCTATCTTACTTGCCACTCTGTTTGCGTTTTCGGCTTTTAAGATAGAACTATTTAAAGAACATCTCCTCTTGGGAGAGACAAAAGCCCAATGAATTCCCAGTTAATTCGATATGTGCATTTGATAACAGCCTGAAATAAAGTATTTTAAATACAAACTAATAAATCAGAAAATAAATAAATAAAATGGAGCAACCCCTAAATCTGCATCACCCTTAAGGAACATCATCCTATTAACCTGCCGGACCCACTCCAACCCTCACCAGGAGAAGTACAGGTATTTCACAGGTATGTGCAGTGTGTCTGTCGTTACTGATATGATCAAGATTGAAAGTTCCTATTGGCAAAAATATAAAGGCTTTCTATCTGAGTAAAGCACTATTGCTAGAGGTAAGACATTAAGTTCGAGAGGTTTATAAGTGAAGGAAATTTTCCTTCTAGTATTAAAATATGCTCACTGTTGACCCAGACTGATTCCTGGCTCCCCTTAACAACGCAGGCTTAGCGAGTTTATTCGTAAAGTAGTTCTGGGTGGCCTGTGGAAAAAATGTCACTTTATGGGTTTAACATGGAGTCTGGATGAATTGGGTTCTTAAGCTGTCAAAAGAAATCTTCAGTGCTGGACACTATTTCACAGACTTACAGTAAAAAAGCTGCCTAAAAATATGTCTGTCAGTCCTTGAACTTACACCTAACATAAAATGTTGTGTCACACAGCAGGAACCGGCGAAAATGCTTACACTTGTAGAAACAACTTCTCTTAAAAAATGACAGTCTACAGTTTGGTTGGCAGTAAGCTTGCAAACACTACAAATAAACTGCTTGAACATCTTTAAACTTTTGTTGTTTCTTCAGAGCAATTCGGACAGAGTTAACACAAAGTTGTTTTTTTTAATAATAATCAAAGCCAGACTAACATTCAAGAGTGCTTCTTGCTTTTGAAAGCCCAGGTCAGATTAGTTTGGTTCTAGGCGTTTCCCTTATCTCTTCATTAAAGCTTCTTTCAGCTCTCTCCACATGCAGCAGATTATGGACTGACATGCTGCTGTGATCTCATTTATATGGATTTCTGCATGGTGGAGAAAAATATTTCCACTAACCACAGGTATGCTTTTGAGCTTCCTCCAGTTTGTCAATAGTAATTCGGCCAGCTGAGGTGCCAACCTTGGCATGTCAGTGCTCGGAGGAAACAGCAAGCTCCCTTGTTTGGATACAAGAGTCTCTGGAATGGCCATCCCAAGGCAAAATAATCATAAGAATTGAAATAATTAAAAAACTTGTTTGCTGACCACAACTCTCTTAAGTGCAAAATTTTACTGCCCTGAAATGGAAGGAATAGCTTTAGTCATTCTGACATCTCTTTCCATCGAGATGCAGGAGTAAACTGGTGAAAGAATTCACCATTTTACACTTCTTACTCTTAACTGTGCAAACCCCACCATCGTTTAAATAAGTCCTGTTTTTAGATTTTTTGCATGACTAACTTTAAAAAAGAAGAACAGACACTATTCCAATGCACATAATTAACATAATTCAACTGATCACTCTTACCAGTGTGCAAACTTTTTATTTTATTTAAAAAAATTCTGGTTTGCCCACCCCTCCAACCTAAAGACCCTCCCCTTGGACACGCCTAGCCAGATCTCAATGATCTCAATGCTTAAAATTCTGAACACAGTAAAACCTGTTCTCTAAATATAAAACTTATTAAAATTGTCTCTTTTTCCACAGCTAATTGATCATTTCTTGGGTCTTACAGGATCAGCAAGATTTTTAATGATTTCCACTCTAGTGACCTTGGGTGTCAGACTCTTTGAAGATTTTCAGTCTGCCCTGGTTAAATCTGGATTAACACAATGAACTCTGGCTAACTTGTCAACCGTATCCACTTCACTTAACAGTTTAATTGCCAGACATAGTATTGGGGGAAGCCTGATGCTGTAAAACAGCACAACTTGCACGTTCCTTCTTTGTTCCATCATTCCAGAGGCCCTGGAACAACTTACTCCTTCATAAATTAGGGCACTCTTTGTTGGCTCTGTCTTAGTAGAACCGGTTTTTCTACACCAGTGGGGGGAGATTTCTATAAGTACTGTAAATATGCCCCAGATGTGTTCCTTCCACCCCTGGCAGGTCTGTTATTAAACCCCTTAAACTGTGGAAGCTGTGCTCAAGTGAGCTGGTCAGCGGGAAATCAATCATCAATCATGTTGACTGGCTGCTATTGTTTAAATTTGCCTAGCTAAATTAGGGCTGTGCATGATGGGAGATGGTCATGGTTGTGCAATCTGTATACCAAACTTACGATGAGTAGCAGTTTTTCACCTAAGTTTGAAAGGAAGTCATCCAATTAGAACCATTCAGAACACTAACATCTGGACTTTAATTACTCAGAATGGGGAAAAAATTTGATTCGTCCGGTATTTGACTTAATTTGTGACTAATTAGAGCTTCTAGGTAGAACGATTTAAACTGCTTACCTTGTGCACTTCAAATACAATGTGCTACTTTTAGGAAATTGAAAAAGGTCTCTAAGGAGGTCACTGAATGGTAGATGGGTCCAAGCAATACCAGTCATAATCCTGGCTTTGTTTACTTAGCCAGCATTGAACAACTTCTCGATGGCGGTTATGTTAACAAAGTAAATTTGTAGCCTTGTGGGAGCTTCTGGCTATTATTCAGATAGCAGTGGGTTTGAATCCTGGTTTTGCCATGAGGTCCCTGTTTGGCTTTGTAGTGAAGGCCCTTAGAACTCTCGACTCTTCTGGCTTTATTTAATGACTGTTTGAATGCATTCTGACCTTGGCATTCAAACAAGACGGAATATGCCAAATACAAATTCAGTATGATGTACATATGAACATGCATATATACAAATAAAGGCAATTCAACTGCCCTATATAATTTGACTGACCACCTTGTATTGTATTATATCGCTCAACAGGAAAAATAAATGTAACACAATTCCAAAAATTAGTCAAAGCATTAAATGGCCATTGAAATACAGTTACACAGTTAAACAAAGAAGCTTTAGAAGTTCCCCAGATAAACAAACAAAATAAACATTTAGGGTTCTGGTTAAAATCTTCATTTTTTTTACGTCAGTTCATTTCAACCCACTGAGTTGGCATTTACCTGCTGAATAGCATCAATCCACTTATTCTAAAAGCAACAATATAAAGAGACTTGGCCCAAATGGGTTTAAATATATATTAAAAGAGGTGTTGCTTGAAAATGAAATGTTAATGTTTTAAAAATCCGGCCCACCTAAAACCCTCCTTTGTTTGGTTCCAAGACAATTGCCACCGAGTTCAAGGCCTCTTCTAGACAAGTGACTCAATTAGCATGTCAATGGTATTGTTGCATATCCCAACACCTTGCTTACAGGGGGTAAGTTGTGTTCCCCAAAAGAGCTGAACCTCCTGTGGCTAAGCACAAACTGTGGTTGGTCACCCCCCATAGACCTTTAACTCAAAGCTAAGACAAAGTCTTTTATTAAGGCATATATTCACTGATTAACACACCACTTATCCTCCATCCTAAAGCTCTCTCCAACACTTCATAGGTTAGTGCTAGACTTCAGACTGTTTTAATTAACCGGACCAACAAACTGTTTTTCAACACTTTCCAGGTGAGAGACAACACCATATCTTGCCCTGCTGGAGGGAGTGATAAAAGGTTTAGCATGGAACCTTCAGGTCTCAACATCTGCCCCAACCCCCCTTTAACCCCAAAGCAAATGGTATCAGGGCCAAAACAGGAAATATGGACATCTGTCAAGCCCCCTGAGGGGAGGAAAATTAATCAGGCAGTCTAACAAAGTCTAGTGTGCTTGTCCTAAAGGATCTGGAATATAAAGTCATGTAATGTAGTAATAAATAAAAGGTAAAGAGAGCTCAGACAAAATCCACCTCAATTGGGTTCCAAACACGCTTAACTGTACCACGCCGACATTTGGTTGAGCACAATGTCTGTTAACACAATGATACTGAATTAAATCTGGTTTGGTTAACCATGCAGTCTCCAGCATTCGTGGATATTAAAACTCTTACCTGCACTGGCCAGGACGCACAAAACCAGAAGAAGCGTTTCCACACAATGCAGCATAACTCCACCAGGTAATCCGTATTAAACCCAACTGATCTCAGACTAATCTACGAGAGCATCCGAGCTCCAGAGTAAGTTTCTCTCCTCTGTTAGGAGCAACAAACTCCTCTGGTGAGATTAAAAAGTCTCCAGGTTTTTGTGTAAGGAGCTCAGGTGCTCAGGACGTGCAGCTTTAGTTCTTGCTGGCTGGTTCGGAACAGAACAGCTCGGTTCATTCCGCAGTGATACTGCCGACGTGATCCTCAATGCTGCTGCTGCTGCTGCTGAAACACTCAACTCAACTCAACTCACTCAACTCACTCAATCACTCCGGGAAGCAGCACAAACTTCTGACGAATCACGGAGCAAAGCCGAGGGATGGAAACAAGGAACCTTTAAAAAAATCGTTGACTGAATAAAACGCGCCACCTACCGGCAAAACACACACACACACACACACACACACACACACACACACACACACACACACACACACACACACACACACACAC